>JAZGTK010021861.1:0-10464 GCA_036877625.1 Ambastaia sidthimunki
TGATTGGTATGCCTATGACACCTCAGGGATCAGATTGCATAGCCATTAGCTAGACTTCAGTGATCATGACTCTTTAGTTTTGTTGCAATTTTATGACCTATTGGTGGACTCTACTAGTTTCATGCTTTTAATAAGCAAATGAATATGCAGGAAAAAATTGTGAGGGAGGGAAAAAAAAGAGGCATTGGCCATGTAACACAATTTTATTAAAAAATAAAAAAATTCTGTTGAAAATAAAAGCTGTTGGCCTGTTTTTTTTCAGTGATACTGTGTGGCAATGGTGTGTGGCAGCACTGCCTGACAGCTTTGATAGAAATGAGCAACAGCACAGTAAAAAGAGTTTGTATGTTATAAAACAATGGCAACAGATGTACTGTTTGCTTAAATTATTTGTCCTTGTGTCTGACTGTTGGCAATTGAATAGAATGTTCCAGTTGTCACAATTTTCTCCATTGGATATTTGTTTTTTGTAATTATTATTATTATTTTTTTTATTCCTGTATAGTTATTACTCAAAAAAGCAATGCACGTTTAATATGAAGCATCGATGATTATAACCTTAAGGACTTTAGTCCTCATCAAAAATATAACTCTTAAATTCCTTGCAGTACGTTAATTGAAAGGTAGCCAATGGGCGCTGTGACCGCTATCACGTGACTCTGGCTGAACGCTTCCTGTGGCTGTGCAAAACAGACTGGCGATCTCAGGAACGGAAAATTGCAGTTTCTGGGTAAGTAAACATGTTTGCTAACAAAAGATCGCATAGGGCGTCTGCTATGTGTTCTTGGCGAAGACCTGGTCTGTATTTGGCGCTGCTTAGAGCATAAACTGGGCTGCGTGTAGTACTTGAGAGTTGTCGTAGAGATAGGCCCAAGCTATTTCCTGGTCTCAGTCCTGTGCTGGAATACATTCACTGTGTAAGTGCACAGATGAAATGATTGTAAGTTACAAAGTTGACTTTGTAAACCGTTGCATTGCTTGTTTTGATGTGTATTTGATTCGTTATTGTTTTACACCTTGCTGGGAGATAAATCGCTAAATATACGGGTCAGAATAATACTGATCATAATTTTCCATCACATCATCACATAAGTTAGTGAACTTATAACTGTTGTCTGTATTGTTTGATTAAGGTGGCATTTAATTTATCAGTGTGACCGCGTTAGGGGTACAAAGGGAAACGATCTTTATTAATCTTTATTAGTCTTTATGGTTATATATGCTTGTCAACCTTTTGCAGAGCGTTTAGCTTGCATCACGGAGCTTGTAACATAGCTTTTTTTTTTTAAATTATGCTTTATTATAGTTTTCTGTTTTTTAAACTAAAGTCCAAATTGGTTAATGCTGGAGAATCAAAAGAGTTGTGAAAGCATGAATAAAGGCCGTGGAAGTGGATGTGCCACAGTCGTCCTGTCATCATTATAAATAACTCTCTCACTCTCTCTGACTTGTAATCATTTACATGTTTATCTGTGAACAGTTACCTGTTTTGCCCACAGATTTCGCAGTAATGTTTCACCAAAACAGATTTTAATAAACATAGACTGTTCTTTTAGATCAAATACATGGAGATGAAAAACACACATAGTACTGTGTTGGTAACATGGTACAAAGATAGTCAGATGGTAGTAACATATAAATTTACATGATGGCATTTAGCAGATGCTTTTACCTAAAGCAACTTACAAGGTGACAAGGAAAATGAAGCAATATATTATAGGAAGACCATAACATGAAAAGTACTGTACAAAGTTACAGAGATACAAATTTTCAACAATTGTTCGATGCCTGTTGAGGGAGGGGGATAAAGGTTAAATAAAGCAATTTAAAATAACTCCAAGCTATCAGCATGCACTAATATAAATAACAGAAACCAGGTAAACAATGTAAACAGGATAAACTGAGCAAATACTTACCAGCTATTGCCGTCTCTTGCTAACTAATCGCTTTTCCTGTTTAATAGGCATGTTTGTACATCATTGTATCATTTACAGGGAAATACTTCAAAAACGTAACATAATACATGTCACACATATTCTGTATACAGGTTAAACAAGAATTGCATTGTGTTTTTCTTTGGTTTTGCGCAGTAGCGGAAGACAAGCAGACCCAGCTATGGCTTCGGCTCCTATAGCACCTTACAACTCCAGTCCTCTGGTGAACAGCTCCAGCCAAAACGTGAGTGAGGTCTGCATGTAGATGTTCAGCCCTCCATGTTTTCAAACTCTTTCAGAATCTTTCTACAACTCCCTTTTTATTATAATTTATTTTTTGTTTTTAAACTTTATATTATCGTGTAAGTGTGCAATGCTGTTGTTGGAGGGTTAGACTTTCGTTTTTTGCATTAATAAATGATAAGCTTCAGTGGTATCAATAGAGCTGCCATTTGCTCTCCTCCCCTATAATATTAAGCAGCTGTATAGAAGCTATTAAAGAGAAGCATATAGAAAAGCTTTTTGTGAAGATAGCATTTAGCATTTTTTTTCTAATTGTAATTGTGTAATTACTGTAAACATGCACTTGTTAGGATCTCATTATTTATGGACTACATAGAATATTTGTATTTTTAAAATGGATTTGTCACAACACAGGACTGTTTAGGTGAACTACAAATATGGGGAAAAATTTGGAAGTATGTGTGACTGTTTACAGCATGTTATATATACGCATTATGCTACCCAACTGTGCTATTTTAAGACCATGATGTAGCCTAATTTCATTTCAGCAGGGGCAGATTATGACTTGCAAAGGCCCCTGGGCCAGTTATCTCCAAGGCCTCCCAACCCCCCATTAATAAATCAATTATATAAATGTACTGCAAATGCTTTAACAGTACAAAATGCCTATTTCATAATATTGCAATAGGTATTTTACTCTCTCTCTTTCTGTCTTTCTCTTTATTTTCTCTTTTCCGTTTACTGCTAGTGGCACAGAAATGACACACTGCGTCTTTAATGACATTTATTTTAATCCTCTTACTTCTATGCTGGTTTCACCCCTTGTGTTTATCCAACCGCCTCCTTTGTGTGCGTCAGATTCTTAGATAGTTTCTTAGCTATCACCCTGCTAAGATCCTGGTGTATGTGTTTATGCATTTGTCAATTTTTCATTTCAAAATAGCATGATCGCTTCATTCTGGCCAGCAGTTTACAGCATACAAAACACTGAACAGCAGCAAAAGCCGACAGAATGGATCAAGCTCTGTTTGCTCTCCCTTCCAGTTCACTAACCTTTAACTGGCAGCAGGAAATAACCCAGAGAAAGACAGTCTACATCCCTGACCTCACACACATCAGACTAGTGCTCACGGGGAATGAAACAGGACAGTCTACTTTTACTTTTGTTTATTTTTTTCATTATTTTCATTTACTTTCTGTCACTCGCATCGATCTGATACAGTGGAAAACTGAGGCAGGTCGAACCAAGCCTGTATTTGTTTATGGTAGGAAAATAGTTATGATCATTGTTATGATCTATCATTTTGGGTGGGAGGGATCATAAATCAAGACAAATTACATTTCAGTGTCAAAGGATTTGTTTGAGGGTTAGGTAGGTTTAGTGATAGAAATGATCTTGAATCTGGTATGAAACAATGAAAGTCTCTGAGGTATTCTTACTTAAATAGTAAAACGTTACAGTGTATGTTAATTCAGTGCTTCTGCATGTGATGACAGGCATCCAGAGAGAGTCTGAAGATGGAGTCGCTGGCAGACGTTGCATCACTGGCTGGAGAAGAGAGAGTGACTGGTGAGTGGGAGTGTGTGTTTGTGTGCTGTGCTCTTATAGTGTAATGTGTCATAATAAGCATGTTGGCTAATCATAATGTATCTTAGGAGCATCATTATTATTATGCAATAAATTCCATATTATTATTTCACCATAACAGAATCTCGTGTTCTTATTAAAAGCATGTATGTACAAGGTAGTTAACTATCCATTTCTACCCAATAAAAAAAAAGTGTACATTCATTACAAAATAAAAACAAAACTACAAAATTTTTCAGTCTTGTTTTAAGTCATCCTGAGGGCCCCCTTGGATGTTTGTTAAGGTCCTCTAGTGGGTCCCACCCCCCAGTTTGAGAAACCTGGACTAAATTAATGAATGAATGGGTCTGTCTTTCAATTCATTAAGCTTTACATGTCCAATTGTGTTTGACTCCTCAGATAAAGACATCATCTACATCTGCCCATTTAATGGTGCGCTCAAAGGAAAGGTGTTTATCACTAACTACAGACTCTACTTCAAGAGCACTGACACAGTAAGAGATTGTACCCTTCATTACTGTGTGTGTCTGTGCATATCAAACAATACACCACGTGCTTGTGCCTCAGAATGAGAGCTTGACTCAAAACAGTATTACAGTGTGGTTGTATTTTCTTTTACTTCAGTTCACTTAAGTGATAAAATCCAGCAGAAATCCTGGTGACATGCCACCTGTTGTTCTGTGTAAAACTGACCCATTCGTTTCTTCTTTCTGTCTTTAATTTATTTCCTCTTCTTCTCTCTCTTTCACAGAGTTGAGTTGTTAAAGACTTGTTCTTATATTGCCTATTTTGGATTAACTTTCAGTGTCCACCTTTACTAATAACACATTTGTTAGTCAGTGTGCAAACAGAAAAGAAAAGATTATGAGAGAAACAAATGATCAGAGAGAGGCTTTTATCTTTTCTGCCTCTGTTCATGTCTGGCACATGTTAGTGAGCACCTGCAGCCCTGTGTTGTGAACGTTTCTGCCATTGCTGGGGTCTGTTGCTAGGATCTGTGAACTTGGCAAAGAGAGAAGAAGGGAAAACTACTGTCCTTAGAATGGAAAAGTTCATTGAAATTTGTGTTTGAATTTAACAGATAAAATCTGAGCATTTTCATTTTTCTGCTGTTGCGCAAAAATGAAAGAGGACTGTTTCTCACAGTTTGTGAAAGCATGTTATGTATTTACCATGGTTAGATTAATTTTGTGCTGTTTATAGTACATGTGTGAGGTTGTTGATATTGTGCCCTTTTTTAACTCTTTCTCTTGCTCTTTCAAGGAGACACCAGTTACACTGAACGTCCCCTTAGGTGTCATAAGCCGTGTAGAGAAGATGGGCGGAGCCACCAGTCGAGGAGAGAATTCTTACGGCCTTGAAATCACCTGCAAGGTACTGCTCCAGAAATAACTCAAAGTGCACATTACATAACAACTAATGTGCATTCTAATGTAGCTATAGAGCTGAAGTACTTTTGTGCAGTTACCCAATGATGTTTAAAAATACATAGTTCATTTAGTTTGAAACAGGACAAGTAATGAGGGGAAATGGAAATTAGATGGTTCTAGAAATGTCACTAGTCAAATCGAAACTGTCACATTTGTACTGAAGCTCAGTATGTCAAAGTAGAAACGTTGTAATGTAGATGTAAAGCTCAGTATGTAAAGTAGAAACTTTGCTAAAACTAAATTCTGAAATGTATTGTTCCTATAGCGGTAGAGCCTTTTTTTTTTTGCACCTCAGATCAGGTCAGAATGTAAACAATCACCAAAATAGTATGAAATTGTGACTGGCACATTTTCTATAACTGTATATCCTTATCAGCTTGTACGTGTGTGTGTGTGTATCAGGATATGAGGAATCTGCGATTTGCCCTGAAACAAGAAGGCCACAGCCGAAGAGACATCTTTGAGATTCTGTTCAAATATGCTTTCCCGCTTTCTCATGGAATGGTCAGTGTTCTATGTTAAACTTAATTCTCAGTTGCTACATTTCGTAGAACACATGCCATACTGGTTAAACTGACTCTGTTCAACTTTTTCTTTCTTTGTTATTTACAGCAACTCTTTGCTTTTCTGAGTCAGGAGAAGTATGAGGAAAATGGCTGGAACGTTTATGAGCCCATTGAGGAATTCAGGCGTCAGGTGAGGACTAGCTGTTTATATTTAGCAGTTTTTTTAAGTTTTTTTTGTCTAGTATTTTACTGTGTTGTTTTGTGTTCCCTGTTCCTCAGGGTCTGCCCAATAATGAGTGGAGGGTCACTTTCATCAATAAGAGCTACGAGCTGTGTGACACCTATCCCACAATTCTTGTTGTTCCATATAAGGCGGCAGATGAAGATCTTAGAAGAGTTTCTACCTTCCGATCTCGCTGCCGTATCCCGGTAAGTGTGAAACATATTATTGGATATTTCTGTATGATAGTAATGGTAAATCTTAAATCTGGTTCTTTAATCTTTCTGGCATTTACATGGTTTTCATAGTTCTTGTAACAATTAGTGGAAGTACCTGATTTTTGGTGTGTTCCCACCACAGGAACTGGGAACAATTTTAGTTATAGAAAGGCTTTTTTAGAGGGCTAAATTAGCAGTTGTTGAACTTTTTAAATGCCATGCATAAAGCTGTAGTCGTTCCTGCAGGCTGTGTCCTATAACTACACAATGTGAAAGCACTAATGTTTGGTGATGTCTGTACTTTTTTAATTATTATGTCTTTCCACCTTTGCTCAGGTGTTGTCATGGTTCCATAAGGAGAACCACGCTGTAATCACACGCTGCAGTCAGCCTTTGGTGGGCATGAGCGGCAAGCGCAACAAAGATGACGAACGTTATCTGGACTTAATCCGTGAGGCCAATGGTACCACCAAACTCACCATCTACGATGCCAGGCCCAATGTTAATGCTGTGGCCAACAAGGTTAGATTCAAGAAGGTTGCTAATACTTGACTTAGCTAGGGGGAGTTATTGTCAGCTTGGGTTTTAATGGCAATGACTTTCAAATTTGTTTCAGTGAATTTTTAGATAAGCTTGTTTGCTTCAGTTGAAGAATGTGGTGCTCTTTGGTACATTTCCTATGAGCCACTCCTTTGTTTAACCATTATCCTTTATCTCACTTTATTGCTTTATTTTAACTGTATTTCACGTGTTTCAGATACATGGTCATTAACTTCCTGGAGGTTAATGAACTGAACAATTCCTTTTAAACATCTGAACCTCATATCCAGTTCCATGTTTCTCTCCAATAAAGGTATAACCTAGTTTATGTCCCGAAAGTTGAGAAATGTGGCTGTTTACTCGGCTGTTAAAAAGACTCAGTTCTGCACCTGAACAAAAGAGCACCAAAAGTGCACAAGTAGGTTCTGGGTCTTTGCATGTTGCAAGCTAAAATCGACCCCAGCGTGCACCAGGTGGTTATACAAAACAACACTTTCGACATTGCTGACAGCGTTTTGACATAGCATTATCGATCCAACGATTTCTCTTTCACAAGGTGTTTGCGTATGTGTTTAAGTCTCAGTGCAGGTGTGTAGAAATGCGTATAGAAATGTTGTGTGTAATCATGCGACCTCTGTATCCTTACACTCCAGGCCACAGGCGGGGGTTACGAGGGTGAAGATGCATATCAGAATGCTGAGCTGGTCTTTCTGGACATCCATAATATTCATGTTATGAGAGAATCATTGAGGAAACTAAAGGACATTGTCTACCCTCATGTGGAGGAGTCTCATTGGCTCTCCAGCCTGGAGTCCACCCACTGGCTGGAACATATCAAGGTTTGTCTTACAACATTCATGCATAATATTATAGGAGTCCCTGAATTATATAAGCCTTTTAATCTGTCTCATCCAAACTTCCTGTCTTAATAAGACGTTGCTCAGCTGTGCATGTTAAGCCTTTTAAAAAATAGAGTGATTGAAGAAATTGTGACTGAATGTTACTTTAGAAATTTGAATTAGATTAAGTATATAATAGATCAGTATTAGTAGTCATAAGTCATTTAAAACCAGTGACATAGAAGAAAACCAGTGGCTATAACTGCATTCCCAAATGTGCGAATTTCAATTATCACCCTCCAAATAAGCAATACTTGTGCCTTTATGTTACCCCCATTTTTAAGTTTGTTTTCACACTGCTTATTAAAACAATGTAAAAAATACAAAAAACTCATGTAATGGCAAGAAGAGTATAAAAAGATGTCTCCATCTAACCCTCTTCCCATCCATCTGTTGTAGCTGGTGTTGTCAGGGGCCATCCAGGTGGCAGATAAGGTGTCGTCTGGTAACTCTGTGGTGGTGCACTGCAGTGATGGTTGGGACCGCACGGCTCAGCTCACCTCTCTGGCCATGCTGATGCTGGACTCCTACTACAGAACACTCCGGGGCTTTCAGGTGCTGCTGGAGAAGGAATGGATCAGCTTCGGACACAAGTTTGCTTCAGTGAGTCTCGTCAGAGTGTTGCTTTTCATAACTGAATGTAGCATCAGCAGAATGGCTTTGTGTTCTGACAACAATGTAAAGTTTCTATGTACGTTTAAAAAAGTGATCATTGTTTCATTGCTCATTATCTAGTTCTTATAGATTTAGCTGGTAATTTATTTGGTGTGTGTGTGTGTGTGTGTGTGTGTGTGTGTGTGTGTGTGTGTGTGTGTGTGTGTGTGTGTGTGTGTGTGTGTGTGTGTGTGTGTGTGTGTGTGTGTGTGTGTGTGTGTGTGTGTGTGTGTGTGTGTGTGTGTGTGTGTGTGTGTGTGTGTGTGTAGAGAATCGGCCATGGAGACAAAAACCATGCAGATCAAGACAGATCACCCATCTTTGTACAATTCATTGACTGTGTCTGGCAAATGACTAAACAGGTATGAATCTAATAGTTAAACCTAGTCAACACAGTCTTAATATGCATCATTATTATTATCTTTAAGCAAGTTTGTCCAAAAATAAAGATTTAGTTCAGACCTGTATTTTTTTTCTTCTCCCTGTCTGAGCTTCAGTTTTCCATACAGTGAAAGCAGATTTCTATAATCAAAAACTAGTAAATAGTGCAATAGTGACTTGTCGCTTTGTGTCCTCATATCGCATAATCGTGAACAAGATTTGAAAGCTCAAGTGATAAGAAAGATTAGCAGTAAATATATTGACTTAAGTATCGGAAATGTAAATTACTGAAGCTATCATATGACTCAGTAGAGCTGAAAGCAGTGCACATTTCACATGAACTATTATGGTGCTTTTTTGGCAATTTTAAAGAGCTTGACCATTAAAAACACTGTCCATTTTTATTGTATGGAAAACGTCTCTGTTTACTCTCGTAACCTCAGTTCCCTGACAGACAGGAATGAGACATTGTATCAGAAGCTGACTCTGTGAGGAATCCTCTCTACTTACCTCTTGACCTGAACCCTTATTGAATAGCGCCAGTGCAAATTGAAATGTTAAAATCTGGCAAAGGTACTCTGCGAAGACCGTCTCACCACAATGCAAATATCCAAAATGGAGATGCCCTTAGCCAAAGCCCACAAAGAAGCAACTGCTTTCATTAAATGGGCCCTAATATTAATAGGGCATTCCACACCCTGGCTAAAGCTATTGCATCTACAATCCAGTGTGACAGCCATTGTTTAGAGACAGGGTGTCCATTTGCATTGTCCCTGAAGCACACAAAAAGCAGCTTAGACTAACAAAACTCAATTCAAGCACGTAAAGCCTGCACTGAGTAGAGCGCATAATGAGCGGCTACATCTGAAGAGCTGATTTGGGCATGAAGGCCGGAATTGTTATATCCTGCTCTCTAAGCAGTGTTGACACTGATTTAAGCTCATAGCCCACCCTAGGTTTTAGTTTGACATTACAGTCACCAGGCCCAAATTGCAAACAAGCAGTGTTTACCTGAAGCCCTTGCAAATCACCCACCTGCTTAACACAAGCGAGGGCTTAAGGACCAGTTTTAAAGTCAGCTCTCTAACCCACTGACTGAAGCATTTTAAAAAGAATTTACAGACAGGGCTTTCAGGACCATGGCCAGATCCTAGGATGGGATGATGCCAATCGAGTACCCATCAGTTTGGTCATGAAATGCCACACTGATGGCAACATACACCTTCATGATGTGCAGCCTCTTTGCCAGCCATCAGAGGCTGCACATCACCAGATTCTGGGGAGTGCAGATCTGTTATTACACTCTTTCACTGCCTCATGCCTTAAGTATACTGAGAGTTCATACTGGGAGTTCTTTGCAGTGTGGGCAGCTCACTCCTGCGAGTGCTGTCTCCACATGAGCAAGACCCAGACATATGACCCAGTGTCTATGAGTGTCCAGGGGCTCAAAGACGAACATACAGGTGCCATGCTGGAACACTGAGAAGGTCTTCCTGCATCTTCTCAACAGCAGTTTGGTAAAACTGTAAGGAAATTGCCCTGAATGAGAGATTCTGAGCTCATGTCACTCATTGTCTTGCTTGGCATTGGCCAGTGCAATGTTTTTTTTTTGTTTGTTTTTTTTATTACTTTGTAGTTTTTCAAAAAGCCTTCAGGTGAGAAAGTAAGGAAAGGGGATTCACCATAGCATCAGCCTCTGCCGCAGTGTTGAGTAAACCATTTTCGAAAGGGAACAGAAAATTCTTTTGTTTGCTTTTGTTGAACCAAAAACAAAAAATGATACAGGTTTGATGGTAAGAAAATGACTATTTTTACAGTTTTGGGTGAATTAACCCTTGAATATCATGGTAC
>JAZGTK010021862.1:0-10464 GCA_036877625.1 Ambastaia sidthimunki
AACTGCTCTTAGTTCTTATACATGCATTCAGTCTTTGACAATCTGTCTCACTTTGCCTCTTCTTTGTCTTTCTCTGTGTCTCTCGTTTGAAATCTTCAACATCTCTCAGAAAGAAAGACGTATCGTTAAGCTCAACTTAAAACACAAGCTTACGATGACAATTAAAGTTAAATGGACTCCAAAAGTTTCCAGCCAGATTCTGTGCTGGGCCATCTGGATCTGAGCCTACATCATTAAAGCAAGTTTTCTCTGTCTTCCAGGAATAATGACACGTCGGACTGCACACATCTCTCCCGTCACCCCTTGACCCTGACATATCCTTACCCCCCGTTGTGACTAGGAGAACGCAGTTAAAACATTTGAAAAACGTTTAACCCACACACCCCAGCCTCTGTTAACCACGCTACCGCTGCTTTTCATTTACGGCATCCCCCATCATCCATCTCTCCTGCTCCTGTTAACCACAGGAAGTCACTCACTTCCTCATTACAGCACATCAAACGACGCCAGCGACCATAAACTCGCCCCATCGCTGCACCAACACATGCCTTCAATTCCGCCGCTGCGCCCCGGCCGCTAACATGCGACTTGCATTTCAGAAAAGCCACCGGTTTGCACAAGCGCTCGACTCGAGTAAACGGCACGGAGGCAGCGTTCATCCGATTTCTTGCTTCGTTATTCCAGCTAACATTTTTAGATTGTGAGAACGTTTTCCTGATGTTTCCATTAAGTAACAAAAACTTTAAAGATGTTATTTTGAAATATCCAGGAATGTTCAAAACATCCTGTTTTTTTTAGATGTTGCATTAAAGTTATTGTTTGGTTATAAGAACTTTTCTCAGACTTTTTTCAACTTTTTTCTTTTTTTAATTATGTAATGCTTTTAAAACGTTTTACTAACATTTTGAATAAATAGCGTTTTAGATCTATATGATATATAATGCAAATTTTTTTACTACCGTTACTCTAAGAATCTTTTTGTTAAAGAACTTTTATAGAACGTTAACCAACGTTCCCAGTTAGCTGGGATATTCCTTGTTTTATAGGTTTGTTCCAATTTTGTTGGCACAGTCATCAGCAGGTATGTGTGAAATGGGAGATTGGGAGATGGGGGGGTTCTGGGTGAATGAGAGGAAGTGTGTTTTTATGACTCAGGTCTGTGAGAACAGTGTTCAGTGCGTGTGAGTCTGGGATTAGTTAACCGGTGGAGTGTATGATACATGCTCTGAGATGCTGCTGTAGATCCAGGTAATAAACCATGTCATTGATCTTAAGAATTCTTAATCATGGGCCACAAATCATTTTATTTTCTTCAGACAGCTTTAATGTTTTCACATGAGGTCGGGGCGATCCATAAACGCGGTATGACTCGAACAATACGGGCGTAAAATTGAGGCGCTTGCCGAAAAGGGTTTTCATCAGATCTTTTAGAACTTTGCAATTCACTCCGGTATTCAAGTTCAGAGAAAAAAAGCCATTCAGTGGCATGTAATTAGAGTTAAACCAAAGTGAATCTCGCATCCAGGGCTCTGGTGCGAGAAACCTTTGAATGGGTTTCCAAATCAAAGACTGCATGCACATTTACATTACATCTACATTTATTCATTTACAGACGCTTTTATCCACAGAGAGAGAGAAAGACTCCAGCACGCATGCAGAACTTTGGATTCAAGATGTGTATCTAAGCCATGCAGGCCCCCGTGAGTGTGGAAATTGCTGTTTTTTATAGAAATTGACCACCATCAGAGAACTAATTAATCTCACACTTACAATCAAAGCGAGAGAGAATGACAGTGAATGCAAACGAGTGGGAGAAAAACTGTGTAAAAGCAAAAGATTTAGATTTACACAACAGCCGTTTTGGCAACATTGTAGCTTTCGTCTCTTTGACTGTTATGGGATTGAACCGCTGGCCTTTCAGGTTTGGATGCTAATGCGGTCGAGCCGTTGCTAAAGCGAGCAGTCTACAAAAAGCACTATGTGACCTGTGACTGTCGTGCGATGGAGATGAATTAACCGGCCATTTCAGGAAGCAGTTGAACAGTAACTTAGGCCAATTAAATGCACATTAGGCAAATGAATGCCTTTGTGTTCTGAGAGACAATGACTTGCCAGAGACAATCTTTGGCATCAATGAGTGCTTATGGTCATTGAACTCTCAGAAGACCAGCCCACAAAACAGTGCTGAACTCACAACAGAAAAACATGACCAGATGTTGCTTTTGTCAGCAGATTAACGCAAGCACATGTGTATTCTGTATGTGCACAACCCCTCCCAAAAACTATAATAAAGGTATGCATGGGAATCTTTACATCTACAAAAATTTTGAGTTGTAAGAACATTTCCTTAACGTTTCCATTAAGTAACAAAAACATTACAAATGTTATTACTAGGAACGTTCAAAAGTTCCAGTTCTGTAGATGTTGTATTAACATTATTGTTTGAGTATAAAAGCATTCAAACTTTTTGAATTCTTTGAAACTTTCCACTAATATCTTACTAATAATGTTTTTGGTATATATAGTACATCACGTTAAAAAGTTCTACATTACTGCAAGAACGTTTTTTAAAAACTTTGAGAGAACTTTTAGTCAACGTTATGGGAACGTTCCCTGTTAGCTGGGCTCAGGCTTTGAGTGACTGCATGAATGAGAGGATCGGACATACACCGGGAGGGAGAGCTGAAGGGCAGGTATTTAGAAAGTTATATTGAATCAGGAAATTCCTAGAACTCTCCAGGAGGGAGGGGAAGGGGGCGTGGAGAGTTAAGCTGGACCCCCGTCCCTCTCCGTGCCCCCCTGGTCAGGCTTAGAAGAGGGCTCATTCTGTAGCCTTAGTCAGCATGCTCATAGGGGGGCCCTCACAATGGAGCTATTCTACAGACAAAGAGTAGAGTTAATGCCATGGTAGGCTGGTGGGGGGGGGGTCTGGGGGGCTTTTGCACAGGGCTTTGGTACTGGCCTGAGTTAGCCACAGCTAAAGGTAATTTTCCTCTCAAACGTAGGTCAGAGGTTAAGGTAGATGACAACCAAGGTAGCATAGCAACAGACAAGAAATCTTATTATTGATTACATTAAATACATTTTAGACACACCACAACAGCGTGGACAGATTCTGCTTGCATATTCTTTTAAAGGGATAGTTCACCCCAAAATGAAACATTTTCGGTCTTCAGCTGTAACTGGATATGATATATAACATATAGAAAACGAAAGTTTGTCTAAACTGTGGCCTAGCAGTTACATATGACACATTAAGCCTTGGCTCTCATACAGACAATGCAAGTTTAAATTCAGTTCGCAACATCAACATTCTGTCATACTAAAACAACATACTGAAAGTGCTGAAAAGAAAAGGGAAAAGTTTTTACAGTCTTTACACTGTGTTTGCTTGTGTGCGTGTGTGTGTGTGAGTGTGTGTGTGTGTGTGTGTGTTTTATATGTGTGGGTGTGTCACACACTTTTGTTAAATGAGCTCAGCCTTTGTTAAGATGCCCCTAAGCACAGGAACCCCTCTCCCCTCTCACCCTCTCTTTCATCTGTCTCACCTGAGTGCTCTTCATCTATCCATCACCATCAATTGTCTGTCCTTACTCTCATCTTCCATTAAAACCCTTCTGTCATTCTTTCAGACCTTCTATATGTAGACATCTATTCATATTTAATATTAATATTTAGTCTCAATATTTTTAGTATCATAATTAATATTTTTTATCAATTTACAAAGATGCATCCATTTACATTCATGCAAAAAAATAAACTTTGTTATTATTTTTTCATTCAACACTGAAGACGTCATTAGTTCATTAGTTATTTACAAGTTATTGTAGTTATTAACGATTAGTTATTTACTGGTTGCCCTTTTCCGCACAATTACACTGAATTAGGGACGAAAGTATTCAGACTTAAAAATAGACAAGACAAATATACAATAAAAGCAGCATTAAAGTCATCAAATGACTCTTTCTAACTCTTCTGAAAAGTGCCAGTGGAGATGTCTAGACTTTCTATATTACCTATTTTAGGTTGTAGGAACGTTTATTGATGTTTCCATTAAGTAACAAAATGTTTAAATTATTGTTGTATGTTAAAAATTATAAATTATTAAATTATAAAAAGTATTCTGTAACGTCCTTAAAACTTAACTTAAGAATTAGTTTTTCATGTATATGAGATAGAACATTAAAAAACGTTCTACTAATGTTACGGCAAGAACTGTTTCAATAACTTTGAGAGAACTTAAAAACGTAAGCCAACGTTCTGAGAACGTTCCGTTAGCTAGGAAGGGCACTTGTTATGGTGGGTGGAGTGGGGGAAGTCCATTTAAGGCAGTGCAACTCTAGACAGGATCTAAGGTCTTTGTCGGACATAAAGCGTGTGGTCTTCTTTCTCAAGAGTGTGACCCATAATGCCTGTCGCGGTCGTTAAGCGATTGTATTACTCCCAGCAGGTGAAGGGCGAATCTCCTCATAACCTTCCTTTATTTTTTCTCCTCTTTTGTCGTTTACAAGCCATTGTTTGGGGCGAAGGAGAGGGAACAGAGAGAAAAAAAACTTTCTGCTGTTCTTTTGAAGGGTAAGCTGTTGTTTCTCATTGTTGAGGAGGAACTTTGATGTTTTAAGTCTTAAATGATGTGAGTCAGGCAGAGTGTTGGCCTTCTGTATGTCAGACTCAAGATGAGGTGTCCAGTTTCTCAGGGGAGTTTTTGTAGGATTGTTTTTTGAAGGGTATTGAATTACTTTTTGCTTTCACCTGCCCTGAAATCCTTGTAAATTCAGTGACATCTGCTCCAGTGACTTTGAGCATGGACTACAGCCTCGTAGTTGTATCTGAAATGTGATTTATTCAACAGCTCACTGAAGGTCTGACTTGTTTTACTCAAGCACAAATCTAAACAAACCTATATGAGACACACACACACACACACGTATCAGAGGAAGACTATTAGTAATACTTGTAGAAGATAGTTCGATGAGGTACAAACACACTCCGCTACATCTGAGGCCCTGTTCACACCTGGTATTAAAATCAGTTTCAGGTGATCCATTCACAAGTGAACAGGTGTAAACAGGAATCCAAAATGTTTTGTGATCTGATGACTCAAACCACATTGAAAACACATGTGATCACATTGCAGATTTAATTCCTGCTAATCTATCCTGATCTGATTCCCCTCCGGAGGGTCCGCCTACTCACCTGTCAATCAACCCCTGCACTAAAACAAAGGCCAGAAATCTGATCACAGGTTGTCACAAGAGACGCATTTGAGCCGCATGTTACAGGCAGGTGTACACAGCAATGTGTCTTGGCTAACCAACTTGTGATCGGATCATCTGTGTGTAAACAGGGCCTTTGAAAAGTCATTTCATCAGATTACAAGCACAGGACAGGCACACTTCATGAACAAATTTACATACCCTGTGAATGCTGCAAATGCATGCCAGCTAACAGGGAACGTTCTCAAAACGTTGGCTAATGTTCAGAAGTTCTCTTAAAGTTATCAATAAAATGCTGGCAGTAACGTTAGTAGAACTTTTTTAACATTATACATCATGTATCTAAAATGTTATTCTTAAGTTGTTTTTTACAAACGTTTAAAAAACTGGATGTTTTGAACATTTCTAGGACATTGAAAATAACATATTTATTGTTTTTCTTACTAAATGGAAATGTTAGGGAAACTTTCTTACAACCCTAAATCTCTCTCTCTCTCTCTCTCTATATATATATTTATTTATATATACTATACAGATGGTAGTAGGTGTCAGATCTCTCCAGTATTACTCACGAGCATTTACAGGCACACACACAACACTGTGTAGATGAATGTATGATGAATTCACAGCTTAAGCATCTATGGCATGTCTGCTGCTCATTCACTTGAATGTGGCTGTTTGCAGTCATAGCTGGATGCCTGCAGGTTCAGTTCTCAGTGCACTTTAACTCTGACAAGAGAAACAAATGAGTTCCAATGAAATTACTTTTTAGCTTCCTGTCTTCAGAGCGTTCATCAATGTGCACACAGAACGGGTTTGATGCCTCCCTGTTACCTAACCAAGTGACAAACCTACAATTCCAGGTGTAACAGTTAACTGTGAATGTGCTGTTTAGATATTAGACTTGGATGTTCCTGTGGGCAAATATATAAAACAGAGAGAAAGAAAATCTATCAAAATTCTAGACTGAATTGGTTAAAACTGGTTAAAACTTAGTTAAAACTGCATTTTGAACAGCGAAAGAAAGAATGAAAGAACGAGAGACAGAGAGAGAGAGAGAGAGACAGAGAGAGAGAGAGAGAGAGAGAGAGAGAGAATGTTATGGACATGTTCATTATTCATATTAAATATATTTAGCTGAGGTTTTTACCCAGAAGGATTGAATAACTGAAAATCAATCTTTAGAATGATCATTCATCAGAATGAGATGAACAGTTACACAGATTTGAGACACGGCTCATTTCACTCTAGTGTATAAACTCAAACACTCATTTCATCAAAGCACTCAGCCGGCACAGCCGAATGTCTTTATTCTGCATTCATTCAGAGTCATTATTTGCATGACTGCAGTTTTAATGCAGTTGACCTGAAGCCTAATATAAGACAGTGATTTGATTTTATCTGCTTATTTCTATTTTCAACAAAGCCATTGTTAGACATAACAGCTGTCAAACAGAGAGAAATTAGATGTGCTTTCAATTATGTTAATTCATTCATCTAATTTAGCCATATTCATAAAAAAGAGAATAAAAGTTAATTAGTTGATATAATTATTTTATATGTAATGCTAAAATACGTTCTACCAACGTTACTGCAAAAACTTTTTTAATAACTTTGAAAGAATGTTTAGAGAATGTCAGCCAACGTTCTGAGAACGTTCCCTCTTAGCTGCGTTACGTCTCTTTATGTGCTTTTGAACTTCTGTCTCCAATGAACGATCCAAAAGTAACCCGGAGCATAAACAGACTGAGTTTGGAGGGTGTGAACAGTGGTCAGGAAGAGAGACAGATGCCTTTAATAAGGGCACTTGAACTAATCTTAATTTGTTTGAGGTTGTCTTAATTCAGCATATGTACTGGCGTCATGCGTGATCTGAGGGTACCAGCGCGTGATTAGATTGTGCTGTGATCCATCATACCCTGTGACAGGCTGGTAATGGCCTACATACAACCCCCGCGTGACATCATGACACCAAAACGGTTGTCATCGATTGCCACAAACCAAAATCTAATGTTTTACATTCAAAATCTAACGTTTTAAATCTAATGCTGAAATGACATGCCTGTTTTAATTTTACAAAAATGGACACAATAATTGTATCAGGTCAACTGACCAGATTGCTGGTTTTAATCTTGTGTACGAGAAGTATTTAATCTCGTAAGTATTTATGTTCTCTAAGACACCAGCTCTCGCATTTACATTTAGTGTAATTTACCTTCACTTAAAACAAAATGAACTATTATGTTAAGAACATCTGTTAATATCCTCCTACATTTTTTATTGTAAAAATGCATGACATGAATTTTCACATGCTAAGATTTCTTTAATTATTAATTGTAGAACTACATGTCTCGAACAACGTCTAGTTGTTTCTTTTGATTTGTTGTACTAATGTACTAATCAATACAGGAGCCTCACACAGGAGCAAACGATGCAATAACCCAGCTAACAGTTTTAGGCTGCAAGAATGTTTCCCTAACGTTTCCATTAAGTAACAAAAATGTTATTTCAAATGTTCTTTAAACGTTCTGATAACCTTGAGAGAACTTTGTTAGGCAACGTTGTGGGAACATTTCCTGTTAGGCAGGAAATCACTGGCCTGGTGTATGTCCTCAAACACTCACAAAACCAGTGGCACTCAATGGCCTTACTGAGGTTCATTAAGCTGATTTCCTTTGAGGGCTGGCCTACATTTGTCTGAGAAACTCCAACTTCTACTGTGTGATCAAGCAGACAGATAACTGTCAGAGCCAGAGAGATCGGGACATTTGAACAATGCTGCAGCCCCCCACCAGCCCAGAATTGTTACGCTTGCTTTCCTAACCTTTGCCCTGCTCTTTGGGCCGGCCTATTGCTGAAAGCTCTGTGCCATCTCTGGTCCAGTATATCATGCAGTCTGATGTGTGTCTCTCTGTAGGTTAAAGGTGCTTTTCTGTTAGGTCACAGAGATCAAACTTAGTAGATGGGATTTTAATTAGCATGAAATGGGCATTTCATCTCCAGTTTTGACATTTTGTCCCCCCCCAATGAGACCTTCCTCTCTATCCCTCTATCTTTCTCTCTCTCTATCGCTCTCTCTCTCTGCCTCTCTCTCTCACGCTCTCTCTCTCTATAGTGTCACAAAAAGGACTACATTTTTTAAATAAAGCTGTTTGCTTTTACATGTTTGAAAAGGTATTTAGAAATTGTGTCTTTCGTTTTGTGGCTCATAATACGTCTCATTTAGCACATGCTAAATGAACTCATTTGTCCAGGTAGTTTATTTAGCTAGTCAAGGGCATGGCTATGTGTAATTAACCATAATGCTCTCGGACGCGATAAGTTTAGTTTATACAGTGACAAAAAACAATCATGAATCAAGCTAAACACATTTGTATGTGAACAGTTGTGTGGTAGTTGTGTGTGTGGTTTTTGCTTAAACACACACACATACAATACTCATTACTCTCGTTGGGAAAGGTAAAAGTCTTTTACAGGGTAGTTTGAATTATGACCCTCAAAACCTCTGACAACATCTGGACTCCATATTATGAACCATGTGAAATTAAACCATCGTTTCAACAGAAGCGCAAAATTAGTCAGAACCTCTTTATCAATCTGTCAAAATGTAGCAAGAAACACTCAGATAACTATCAACACTTGTAATCAAAAACAAAACATTAATGTGTGACCTCAGTCATATTTGGAGTCTATGCTATGGCTACCCAGCTAACAGGGAACGTTCTCAGAACATATGGCTAACGTTCTCTAAAAGTTTTTTCAAATTAATCAGAAAAGTTCTTGCAGTAGAAATATATATGTTATAGATCAAAAACTTTATTCTAAAGTTGTTAGTGGAACATTTTTAAAACATTACAAAATTAATAAAAGTTTGACTAATGTTTTTATAACCAAGCAATATTAATGCAACGTCTAAAAATTGACGTTTTGAATGTTGCTAGAATATTCTTAATGTTTTTGTTACTTAATTGAAACGTTAGAAAAACATTCTTAAATTGTTAGCTGGGTAGTCTAGTTCATTGTGACTGATTGTGTGTGTGATTGTGTGTTCTTATAGTGAGTTTGTTGTGTGATTCTCAGGTCAGGCTCATTGTGTTCTGCATCCGGAGGTTAACGTGAAAACTAACCACAAAGAAACAAAAAGGAAACTCGTGAAGGAAAGGTGGGTGATTCTCACAGGCCATCACCATCTGTATGTTAATGGCTACACACTGGTAAACTTTAATCACACAGAAATTCTTCCCTCTTGTGTCTCAAATACACACAAGTCACTATGACACAACACATTACCAAATTCTGCACCTGACCCAGAACAGATGGCACCCCCTCCCTTCCCTCTTGCCCCCTCCGGAGACAATGCCCATCAGACAGGGGCATTTTAAAGCTGGCATGCTTTTGTTTGGGTGGCAACTCGTGGATTAGAGTATTTCTGACAGTGCCAGACTGGACAGAATCAGAAACATGTTGTTGTGCTTTTGGTCACATGTCTAAAAGTCCCCTTTTCCATATGTTTCCCATCCTGTGATTAAAACAAGTGCTGGTCCCACACATACAGAGCTGACTGACAGAATGACATTGAAATGTCACATATAATCTTTTCTGCTGGTGTGTGAACATTCCAGAGGTGTTTTTAAACTAGCACACCTTTCATTTTAACTTTTAAAGCATTTAAACACTCAAAAGCATTTGAGTGCCCGGATTTGTCAACCTGTTATGAGTTTGGTCTTATATTCTTTTGGTTAAATATTTAAAATAAAGTATTAAAATCATTAAGATATTGATATACAGTGTAAAGATTAGGACATACTGTATATATCTGTCAAATTAAAAAATGTTAATATATAAACATACAGGTAAGCTGTTTAATGATAAAGAATGCGGTGTGTGAAATTTTGCTCTAAATGGGCTGGAGAAAATCAAGATGTGTTTGTTTTCTTATAAATATTTGCCAGTGTATTACATAAGATGACAGAAAAGCACATAGCGTGTGTAACTTATTTGAATACACATTCACCAGTCACCCGTTTAAGTCGTTTGGGACTCACTAACCACTAATAAAATCCTTCATCGTGGATATTAACACATGGTTTGAAAGCTGAAACGCACATCAGAACACATTATTACTGGTCTATCTGGAATACTTGATGCTGATTGGTCAATTGTGGCGTTCCGCAGTCCAATATATTTGTATAATGACCACTAAACTCTATAACTGTCCTATATTCCTGGCAGCTAATTTCTGTGTGTC
>JAZGTK010021863.1:0-10464 GCA_036877625.1 Ambastaia sidthimunki
TCTGTCAGCAGGACTGACCGTCTCTGGGGAAAAACAGAACTCAGTTTTTTGGCACCAGTGGTGTTTCTGGGTAAGACTGGAGTTGGATTGCTTGAGTTGTGATATTTTTTCTTCAGATAAGAAGCTTCTGATAAAAACTTTAAGATCCAAGTTACCAATAAGAAATTGTTACCTGCAGATGTATCTGGAGATGGTGGGAATCAGGTGGGTAAACATGACTCCGTCCAGCTAAAACCTACCTAAAAAAAAGTCAATCTTGCAGTAATGTTAGTAGAATGTTTTTCTAACGTTATATATGTAAAAACATAATAGAATAAAACACTTGAATAATGTTCTTGTAACCAAACAATAATGTTAATACAACATCGAAAATTAACATTTTGAATGTTTTTTGTTGCCTAATGGAAAGTTAGGGTAACATTCTTACAACCTAAAATTGTTATCTGGGATACCAAGCAAACATTTTCTTTTTATTAATATGTGTTTGGGTTGTTATTTTGGGATAAACTGATTAATAAGCAACCAACTTTAGATCATTTAATTGGTGTTTGATTAAACTGGGGAGCTCAGAACCTGGAGCAGATTCACAGAGCCACACGCAAGACAATTAAACAGGTTTGAATGGAACACTGGGTAAAATCTCTCCAGCACAAAAGCTCTGGATCAGTTCTGAAAGTTAATGATTTTCCCGAGACACCAGCCTGAGTCATTATCCTTGGATTTGTCAAGGAGACACTAAAAAGCTTCAGTAAAAATACAAACAGATTAAAAAAATCAAAGAAAAACTATAAAGAACTTTTTTATCATCAAAGTTACAGGCATTTTCCATCATCTAAATTTAATTGTACTTGTAAGAATGTAAGCAAGTGTGAACTTTTTTAATCAGAAAGTTTGTAGGACTCTGTGACAATAATATTCAAATTGATTCAGGACTTTGGACTTTGTCTCCTAATGAAGTTTTAGCTCTTTTTGTCTTTATAATTAAACTCATTGTAGAGGATTTCAAAGTGATAAATCTGACACACGGTCTGAACAGATTTAAAAATAAAAACAAGACACAGTATTAGAAAAACTGGTCATACCACTCATCTCATTCGAACTAACTGTAAACCTCAAGATGACAATGATGCCGTATATTATGGGATGGAAAGCACTGTTTGAATACAAACAAAATGATCTACTTTACTAGACACCTAGTCCATTTTGATTTCATACTAATCTACACTCATAAAAAATGCACTTTATATTGCCATAGAAGAACCATTTTTGGCTGTATGGTTCCATACAGAATCTTTAACATTCATAGAATCATTGTTTCACAAAAGGTTCTTTGTAGTGGAAATGTTTTTTTAGAAAAATGGTACACAAGATTTGGTTCTTAAGAACCTTAAACTTGCTCACCTGTTCTCTTATGAGGAATAAAGTCTCTGCATGCTGGCCAGAATGCGACTCTAATGTAAAATGTGAGTTGTTGTCTCCTCACCCTCTCTTTGCTAAAAGCTCACGTCTCCAAACACAGCCAAGAGAAAAACCACAATAAAAAATACTGCAGTACTGACATCAGAACATCATCTCTGCTCTTTAATTACACGCACTGTACTCTACTGTACTCTACTGTACTTTACTGTACTCTACACACTATAGACAATGAAGAAGACATGCGAAAAAAAGTGATGAAAACTGAACACAGAAAAATGTCACTCATTCTTTTTGACTGTTTTTTTTTCATTGGGGAGGAGTGTGTTATGTAGAGCAGATATCAGTTACCCTGGAGAAATTAACACTAGAACAGAGGACAAAGATATTAGAAAGCAATTCAGATGGCAGGAAAACTCATTTGTCATTAAACGTCAAACTCTGTCACAGCATCAGAACTTACAGTAGATAGCAGGATTTCTGCTGAACCTCATAAAGGGGAGCAAACGCTATTAAAAGTCGCTAATAAAGAGGAAACAAGCTGATTGAAGATGGACAATGATGATTAAAAAAAAAGTTTCTCCTTTAAAAGGGTTTAGACCACAGCCAGAATTTAAGAACTGGTTCCCTTTCAATTCATGAGTTGGAAATTGAACTAAAGTGGCCACGAAATTTGGATAACAAAAAATGAAAATGGAGAAAATGAAGTTCCCCTCAACAGAGTCATTTCATTAATCCAGTGTGACAACACACACATCTTTGATGGGAACACACACACACATACATAGTTTTAGTAAAAACAGTTCTTTGTGGACATTTATTGTATTGGTGTAAATGTATTTGTCTTTTGCAGAAAGTAAACAGTGTCCTGTCACATTCCTGTGTAACTGATGCAGTAAAGCACAAAAATCAAACGTGTGTAAAAGATCAGTGACAGATGCCAGTAAACAGCTGTGACACTGTATAACAGAGAACATGAACGCGTCAGACTCCATCTTCCCTCATGTCAGCCAGTGTTGCCAGCCATCCATTAGCAACTTCTTCATTTCAGTGCTCAAACTCTTCTTTCTCTTTTCACATGAGTAATAGGACATGCAGTCCAGACTCGAACCTGCAACACTCAAATAAAACTATGGCTTTAAAAATCATAATTGTGCAAAACAATGTAAAAACTAATTGATGTGCATGTAATCCAATGTATTACATATAAAACATCATTCAGTTTAGGTATGACATAATGTTTCATTCAGTCAGTAAAACATTTTGCAAATAACACACATATATACACATATATAAATTTCAGCTTTGTAATGAAATAAATGTGTTGCCACAATTATACTTCTGAACACAGGGTTCATTTTTTCAATACAAACACCATTGAGTGGTTTACAAACACCTGTAATACAGACATTTAAATGATGTCTGTGACTGTCTGTTCATTTAAATGATCCAGCTCAACAGAAAGATTCGTTCATGAATTAAACATCAACTGTATCTGCAGGAATGTTTGTAAATACACAAACACACACTGTAAGCCACCATAACTCAACTTCCCCTTAAAAACCCCCTTAGCACTAGAAACTGAACCGTGTTTCAGAATGACAGGTTAAGTTCTGCTAGTGTAAAGAGGGGAGAGAGAGAGAGAACGAGGGTCATGACCCGCAGCCGCACCAATAACACCGTTTACACAGACAAATTGGAAAGAGCGCGACATGCATTATACATTAGTTGCCGTAGTGACACCTGTTGGACTAATGGGATGAGAGAATGTATCTATTTACCCAGCATGCATCTCAAGAGCTCTCATTGGTGAGTGACAGTGATTGGTTTACTCCCTACTATAATTTTCATGTGTCCCAAGTGTTTTTCAATAGCACCCAAAAATAATTCAAAAAATCCAATACAAACCACTTTAAGTAGCACTTTCAAAACATGTTGTTTATCCTTCAGAGATAGATTGTAAACTACACACTCATAGAAAGAAAGAAACAATTATTTAATGTAATTGTGTGTGATCTAATTTCTATTTAACAGCATTAAGGTCTAATTGTCATGGAAAAGCAAAGACAGAGAAACATTTTAAATGAGAGAATTACACTGATAATATATTTAAACACACACCAGCAAGTGTTTACTCAACAGTAAGAGGAGAGAGAGAGAGAGAGAGAGAGAGAAAGCGAACCTCTTTATCTATCCATCCATCCATCCAACTTAGTCAGTATCTGTCTGTCTGTCTCCATTCTGCACTGATTCCCTAAAACTACAAAAGATGCTGTGATGGTTGGTTATGATGGTTGGTTATGATGGTTGGTTATGATGGTTGGTTGTGATGGTTGGTTGTGATGGTTGGTTGTGATGGTTGGTTATGAACATCACAGTGTAATGAAAACATTAGATGAGCAGAAGAATCAATCAAGACATCATCAGACATGTCTCCAGCAGAGGATTTTATCAGTCCAGTCTGGATTCCAGGCAGATGTGTGTTTTAACATGGGAATATATACAAAATTACATTTCATTTTGTCTGTGTAATTAAACTCAGTCTTGAGCATTTTTGCTGAGTGTTTTATTAAGTTGTGGAGTTGTTTCAGAAGTGCTCAGATCTATGTGGGTGTTCAGACAATTATATCCTTTAATTAAACACCCAAACGCAAGATTCAAGCAGGTCATTTCAAATCTGTGTGACTAATTAGAAACAAGAAAGAAAATCTGTGTTTTACCTTTTGTTTGTTAAGTCTTACCATCTGAGGGGAAGCGTGTCATTTTGGTTAAAGATGGGGGTGCAGACAAACCCCGGACCACCTCACTAATTAACTTCAGTGCTTGAGAGAAAAAATCATGAAAACTCAAGAGAAATGCCAAGAGAAATGAAAGGATGAAAGACAGAAAACAACAGGACTTGCTGATGCACTATATATTTATGAGAACACAAGGGTGTTGTTGGATTGAATTCAAGACAAGAAAACTTGCCAAAAGCTTTCATTTAAATTCTGACAATAACAGATAAACAAAGCCATTACATTAAAGTCACAACTGCTCCACTATCTGACAAACAAAAGACAAGAAGAATGTTAGTGTGTCAAAACTCATTGTGCTTTTAGTCTAGTGTGACAACAAGCCGTTTACCAGCCACATAATCTCTACCTACAACTCAATATATTCACACACACAGAAACAATTTAAAGGAGAGCTTCCCAAATGTAGTTAGAGTATCTTAAGTGTTTTAAAAGGTAAAAATTTAAACGTGTAGTGTAATCCAGCTAACAGGGAACGTTCTCAGAATGTTGCCTAACAGTCTCTGAAATTCTCTTAAAGGTTTAAAAAAAGTTCTTGCAGTAATGTTATTAGAATGTTCAACATTATATATCATATACATCAAAAACATTAGTCTTGATGATATTTTAGTTAATAGAATGTGTTCAAACATTTTTTTAAATTCTGTAACGTTTTTAATAACGTTTTCATAACCAATATTAAACTGATGCATCACATGACAAAAGCGTTGACTTGTTAACACTGTCTGTGATTTGTGATCATCACACAGCACACACACGTAATACAATCATTATCTTTCTCTGCGATACTGTTTCATACATATTACAATTTCATGAAGGACTTCAATTCTTGGCGACATCTAGTCAATAATTTATTGATTCAGGCTAAATAATGGATGAAAGAGTGAGAGATGGATCATTAGAAAGACAAAAAACTGTAAGATTTCTGATCAATAAATAATGAGTTTAAAGATCATTATCCAACATTTCACAAAGATGGATTAAACACACCCAAAACCACAATGAAGTCTTAATGCAGCTGCCTGCACGGCAAAAATCCCATCAAAGAGAAAACTGACTGATGATGAGGCACCATAATGACACTAAAGTTTCAATAATGAGAGATTATAATGATAAAAGCTGCACCGGCCGCACAGACAAGCGTGTATTTAACTTCCTTAAGGAAACTTGTTTGCTTGATCATGGAAGAGAAACATTCACACAGATTTCATCTGGACTCTAAACACTTCCTGCCAGTTAAGGAATTCTGGGAAATAAAGTGCTTTTCATCACAGCCAGTAAAATAAAAGGTAATTTGTTAAAGCTGCAAACCGTGACTTTTGCCTCCATAACAATTCATTCATAATGTCACACTGACAGTAGATGATGAGTACATGAATTTACTTTAATTCCAACACTACGTCCTTAAATTAACATTTGAAAAACAATTCTGCACCTTGTTTGCCTCCTCAATTCAAATGAAAGTGTGTTTCTGGAACTCTTTATTGTAAAAGCATCTGAGACACACAAACTATTTAGTTTCTGCTTTCAGTTCACAACTTGTTTTCGGCCGCCTTCTGCATCAAATGATGCCCATTAAAGCACAAACAGTCCTGCTGCAGGGCTAGCACTCCTCTGCACGTCACACGCTAGCTGGCTAATCAGTTGGTATGTCAGCAGGTATGTTAGCACGCTAATAGCTTATCTCACACTGATAAAGAGTCTGTCACAAGACGCTCAAATTCCCCTGCGGGCAAAGACGCCGGCACGCGCCTCCACTGCGGCCCCCAGCTGGGAAAGAGGGTCTCAGCACAGAAGATGGGCCAGTGGGCAACACGCTAGCTGGCTGGCTGATCGGCTGGCTGGTTGTCATTTGGTTGGAAAGCTTGTCTAGTTAGGCATTCCAAATTCTATCTCGAACCCCTGTGGGTGTCGGGCTCTCACAGGGTGACATCTGTCGAATGCTGATACGCCTTGTACAGGTGGTCCCTGGGGGGGGTCGGTGTCCCTTTGGTTCTCCTTAAGCTACAGAATGAAAACAGGGTTGGCCAAAGTTTGGTGTGGTTATAACAGTCCAAGACTTGTGTGCATGTAAGATTACATTCAGTTTTCATAACTTTAATTATGCATTTAATTAGTACTGAGTTGCTAAGCCATGTATCACTAATACTGTTATTCACATCAGAGGTAGGAAACAAACCCCTTATTGTTTTTACTGAACCTCAACACCTAAGAGTCAAAGAGGCAAAAATCCACTGCCATATATCAAACTATATGTGCTCTTACGTATGTGGGTCATTAAACAACAACCCAGCAACCTTTGGAAACAGTTTGCTATCAACCATAACAACTTAGCAACCCCATAGCAACTGACTAAAACCCATCAGGACATGTTAGCAACTGTGTGGCAACAACCAATAGCACTGCAGTGTTATTGCATGGACAAAACCCCAAATTTCCCACATTTCTATATCTGAATAAAAAGTAAAGAATCTAATCTAAATAATGGAACTTTTTGCCCTCTAGCTGATAAAAATCTTGGCAGAAACATTTCACTATTGAAACTCTGAGTGACCTACTTCAGACAATCTTCTCTAATAAACAAAATTCTGAAGTGCCTAGGAGTCATTTTAACTGCTTTGGAAATACATAAATAGATCCTTAGACAGGGGTCAGCCCTCCTTTTCACTGTTTTTCTGTTCAACTCTTATTTATATAGCTGAATTCTCTCCTTAATATTTGTCATTTTCTGCCAGTGTGTTGTCAGGAGGGCAGAAAATATATCTAATGTTCCACAAATAGAGCCTCTCTCTCTTTTTACCTCTTTCCTCTGCTTGTTTAATGAATCTGTGTTGTAGGAAAGCTGGACTCACAATGGCAGATAATAATCATCAGCTATTTCTACAACATCTGAGTGTCACAATAACATCAGCCAGGAGGCCGTTTGCGAAACTAAACGGCTAAAACGCATCATTGGGTTCAGTGAACCTCAGTTCAGCAGGTTTTAATTAAAACTCACATGTTTGGCGTGTTGTTCTGTAACTGACTGGCATTTTGCTGTGGCGGCAGGTTAATGTGGCTGAAACTGCCGTGTGAACTCTGGGACACCGGTGGGCTGTGAATGAACGTGTGGAGGGGCCGAAGGCGGAGCGAGACATCCAGAGCGACTCCCGGGATAACGAAACAAAGTGACTCCTCCGGCCCTGAAGAGCAGATCAAAAGCACAGAGGATTACAGAATCAACAGCCACCTAAAGTGACAAAAACAAACATTATAGGAACCATCGCAAATAAGAGTAGGTACTACTCTTTGAATAAAAGTGTCTGCCAAAAGCTCACAGCATTCCTGTTCTTTCCTATTGTTCAGCCTGCCGCTAGCAACACCACAGTCTAAGGTTTGATTACCAACCTGCAATGTGTATATAAACAACCTCAGGAAGACGTTTTTTATTCAGTTTTAAACTCCTTATTGGACAGGATTAGAAGTCAGTTTGGTCGGGTTAAACTATCAGGGTTTCACAAACAAAGTCAAATGAGTCATTTTCAAGTGACACTGAAGTTTGTTCAGTCTGATTCTCTGAGTCTCTTGCTTTGGGAGTCAATGGAGTTTGATGTTAATTATTTGAATATTGGTGGAATGTGAAGAGGTTACAGCTTATTGTGTTAATGACTCTACAGCATCAGTGTCAACAGTGTCGTGTGTTAATGATGCTCAAGTCTCGCTTTTTAACTTTTCACTACCAGAGTTTCAAAAGGATCTTTATAAGAACCTAATGAGCAAAAACATCATGTGCATCATTTTCTTTATCCTACAAATACAAATAAGAAAAATGACGACACACATATACAAGTTCTCAAGAAACAGAAAAATCTTTCTGATCACCTACAAAATTGCAAAAAAATTTGTCTTTTTTAACAAATGCAAAGAAACAAAATCTAATATACTTATTAATTTAAATATTTTATTTTATTTTATTTTACTAACCTGCTGCCATTTATAACTTCACTACGTGAACCGATTTATTTCATTTTACCTTTCATTTGCTGGCCTCCGTGAGGTCAAAAGGTCACGCAGAACTCAGTCAGTCAGAATGCAAATAAACTGATTCTTTATGTATCTCATTTCCATAAGTTTTGTTTCCAGGGAACGACATCAAAGAAACACAAAACAGCATCTTAATGACAGGTGAGCTTTCATTGTGCTTCTGTTTTATTACATTCAGGTTTATTTTTACTGTCTCTGGCAGCTTAAATAAATTAAGACAGAACAATGAAGACAGAGAGAGATTGGGTTGACATGTCAGGTATGCAGACAGTTTTTTTAACAGACATTTTCTACACAATAGTTTATGCATCAGGAAACACGTTTATTCGTTATGTATTAACACCTTGCCTCAAGTGATGTGCTAACAGCTGACCAGCTGCGACCGCATGAGTTTCACTCTTTACATCCTGAATCAACATGCATCTCGCATGTCTGCATCTCCTGTAACCTCTATTGCATTAGTGTATCATTAAGTTTTCCAAACTCTTTCAAATTCTTCAAAACGCTCAAAAGCTCATTGAACAGTAGTTGGAAATGTTTAAAAGGCCATGAACACTGAGAAAATAAAACTGAAGGCAGAAGAGAGAAGAAGGCTTGAGGGTTGAGGAAGGGTCAGGAGGAGAGGAAGTCAACCCTGATGACTTGGAGGTCATGAGGGGCTGAGAGCGGATCTCTGGGGTCTGCCATCAGGGAGAGAGTTAGATTAGAGCAGATTGAATCCTGACTCGTGCGGTCTTCAAAGACTCTGAGGTCCATCTGAAACGCAGCGGGGCAGCCATAACATACACACACACCCTCAGCCAAACATTAATCCACCCGTATCCTTACACACACACACACACACACACCGTCTTATATCTTAAACCGCTGCACAGGGGTCTCCAGCATTTTTTACAAGCTTAAATATATTCATTCAAAATGAAAACTTATTAACAAATATTATTTAATGTGATGGCATATTAATAAAAAACAATTCACAAAGACTGTATTTTAAAACTAATCTGTATAGCCAGTCATCGAAATTTATTTACTTAAAGTCCCTTTGTGTAAGCAATAATTTTATCCAAAATTACACATTTAAAATAAAATGATAGAATATAAATATGTAGGTGATTAGATCATCTCTCTCTCTCTCAGGGCTCTACAGGAAGAGAAAGGCGAGTGTCTCATGCTGATGTGTGTCTGATTTCATTCTCTGATGTCTGATGACCCAGAATTATCAGCAGCAATACTTTACCCAAAAATATGTCGCCTGAGCTCTCAAATCAACTAGAGCAGAACACAAGCGTTCACTAACATCGCTTAGAAGAGAGAAAAATAAACCTGCAAACTTTTGGGGTTAAAACGAACAACAATCCGTTACTGAGGAAGAACATGACAGATCTCAATTCATAACGGTTTATAATAATGATTTATAACTCGAGCTGTCTGGTTCAATTTCCTGAGAAATGTCAGTTTGGCTTCATTTGACTTTACAATGTCATGAAAAGTACAAAGAAACCTGCAATTTTAGATTTCAAACAGGGATGATGGTAGAGAGGGAAAAATTACAAACTGCAGCTTTAATATTAAGTATGAAATGAAAGATTCACTCAACAACACAAAATCTTTCATTATAAATCACAAACGACATCAGCTATGCATAACCGCAACAGACACACTGAAACTGTTCAAAACAGCTTTAATACCTCATTCCTTCTTTTCTACTCACAATTCCATGAAAGGTGCGTGAGATTCCGAGAAAGCTGATGGGATGCGTGTGCCATTTCCAGGCACACTTCTGATATTTGACGCTTGACATTCTCAGGTGGCTCGTGCCTGCAGAAGCACTATCACCGCCTGCCACATACACAGAGGGAAGTCTGGAGGTCAGAGGTCACGGCACAGCATCCCTAACGCAGTGAAGAGAAACCGCAGAGGTGCGGGACAAGAACAGAGACTTTAGGACGACAGAGAAAGATCATCTTAGCATTTTAAAACGAGTCTCAAAGTTCAGTCAGTTTTCTTGTGCTGGCAAACTGCTGATAAATGTCCTTAAGCGATTCTTTTGTGCCTGTGTGTGTGTGTGTGTGTAATTACAGTACAGGGTTTCTCTGCAGTTGTGGCAACATCGTTCAGGTTCTGCTGATATCAGAAAGGAGAGACAGGAAAGTATTGATTCCAGTGATCTTGCATTTAAATGTCTTCACTTCTGAAATGCCACACAGCAGCCGGACAGAACAGGTCTGAT
>JAZGTK010021864.1:0-10464 GCA_036877625.1 Ambastaia sidthimunki
CAGTTAACATTCAAAGCATCAGTAAATTACTGTTGGGACAGGGCACTTAAGAACAGATACACTGACATGTAAACGTTCTCACACTTACTTTCTCAAACACAAACGAAAGAAACAGGCAATCCAGTGATTTATGATTGCATGAATTTGAGGGTTGGGGGAGAGAGAGAGAGAGAGAGAGAGAGAGAGTGTGCTCAGGAGGAGAGAGGGAGAGTGAGAGAGAGTGCGCTACAACGCACTGAAGGCAGAGCTAGAGTAAGATTGTGAGAAGAAAGACCGCAGGAGGATAAAAGGAGGTGTAGCTTCTTCCTTACATAAATTCTGTCAGAGGAGTCTAACCGCTGAAAGAGGGAGGGACAGAACACAGGAACGTCAAAGTTGGTCCTGGTCTTGCACCCTGCGCTCTGAGCAGATGGCACAACAAAGTGAGGAGCTCTTGTAGTCTAACGTCTTCAGCCGCTCTGCAGGCTCTCACAGTCACAGCACAAGGTAACGGAGCATCGCTTTCTCAAGCACTGTTTTGATATGTGGATGCAGCTTGTGTTTTCTCTTGCTTTGTGTTTGTTGGCCAGTTGTCAATTGTTTTTCTTGTTTATCACTGTTTATGTGGCACCATGATTTGTGTGGATGCATATTTCTGTCAGTGTGTACACATTCATACGTTTATTATATTATAGTTGGCAGTAGTTTAATGTTGCTTTATAAAAGAACTGAACTATTAAGCTTAGACATATTATTTAGGCTTCATTTGGATAGTTGATGGATTGCACATCAATAAACAGCTTCTCTTCAAGATTTAAGTTAAAATTGATATGATTGTGTAAGGTAAGCTATAGTATTTGTAGGTTCTGTGACTGGTCACTATTTTAGGTTCATGTACTTTTTAATTGCCTTTTTACATTCACTAGATTATTTAAATAGTATAACTGTGTGATAAATTAATTTTCTAACTAGAAATCCAACCAGAAGTGCAAATAGTAATATATAAATAAAATACTGTGTTAAGGTACAAGTGAATAATAATACATTAGGCAATATAAAAATGCAATATTTCAATATACAGTATATATTTATTATTGTTGTTATTTGATGTGAGTATATAAAGTATTATATGTTTTTGTATAAACACTAAGCACTCTATGGTGTAATTATTCTGTCTGACATAACACCTCCATAATATCTTATAAGCTCACAAGGGTTACAGAACTTCTCCTAACTGTGTCTGTGTGCTTGTTTTCTGGTGGTTTGCCAATATTGATAAACGTGATAAAAAAGAAAAAGGCTGTAAGATAAAGTACCTGTGACTGCCAGACACTCAGCAGTTGTGTTTAACTGTTGATTATTAAAATTCATTGTCAAGCATGTGTAAGAGAGGTCTAAAATTGAATGCATCTATCTCTGTACAATTCTCCTTGTGACTGGGGCAGTAATGAGAGGGGTAATAAATGGAGGTGTTGAAATCCACAGTGAGGGGAAAATCCATTAGGGTGCAGAGTCACCTGCTGAGGGGACAGTGTGAATGTCATTGTCCGTCATCATCAGTCAAACTGTGTCAAGCACTACTGTTTGTAAATAAACTCTGTGGCTAAAGACTTTAGCTCAAGGCAAAATGTAATTAGAGTGGAACTGGTACAAAGAATAAATTAGTGAGGTATACTATAAAAATAAGATCAGCAGAAAATTTTCCAGGAACAAGAGAAGTACTTGAGTGGTGAAGTACTAGGCCGTTATTGTAATGATTGATAATGGAATAACAGTAACTGCATGATTTGAGTTTTTATTTAAATGTAACATTGCATGCAAATGAGCCAAAACTGATTTTCATTTTTATAGGAATAGTTAAGTCTGAAATTGTAGATATTTATTTACTTATGGCATTTGAAAATAGTATGACTTTTCACCATGGAGCACAAAGGAGATCACAAAATTTGGTTTAGTGAATTTAATTTAAAGGAAGAATGTTAACATTAACTTAATATCAGCCTTTCACTGGTATAACGTTTCAATTTTGAGACAGATTTAGGTTTTGTTTTTAATGACATTCTAGTCATTTTTATTCTTCATGCATGTTTCATTATAAGACAGACATGAAACAAGGCCCTTCGCAATAAGGGCCTGCAGTGTAGACAGCTTTGTTGATTATAATGGAATGGAAAACGTTTTGTTCTGCCACAATGCAGTGGTCACTTCCAGTGTGTAAGCAGAACTGGAATTTTAAAACAGTTTCGATTTATAACAATCTGAATTTTACTGAGTCCACTTTCAAACAGAAACCTTACTTGATGAAAGAATTTTTTAATCAAGTAGATGAAATGGCAAAAATACACAGCAGTATTAAATAAAGGAATTCCACCAACAACAAAACAGTTCTTGATTCTTAAACGAGTAACTGTTTCCATTTATTCAGTCAAATCAGCAGCACACACTGTCTTGCCTTATAAAGTGGTAGCTATACTTAGATATTTTATCTTCAGACTGAACTAAAGCACCTTGGATTTTACACCTTTGTGATCTTTTCTCAGCTCAGCATGTGAAATTTTATGTCAGACATTAGTAGTTATTAAGATCTGATCCAGACACCTCCATGCTGGCATTCTAATCAGGGAAAGAGTGTCTGTAGGTACACTGGTGACTTTTAAAACCGCAAGATCCTAACACAACACCATGAGACACTCATGGGAAAATGTGACATTTTTCAGTGTGACATGAAAGTTGAACTTCATTCTTTTCCTCAGAAATTGATTTGTAAGAGTTGTAAGAAATAATCTGTGTATGTAAAGGGTTGGTGTATGTCTGTTGAAAAGGAAAGCTGTTTTAGATTAGCTAAACAAATCAATACTGGTTTCATATCTGGTAAACATATCTGATTTCATTATACATGTAATGAAACCATAAATGTTTGTTGAGAAAGTAAAAAGGGTGAATTTTAATTTAAAGCTGAATGATAAACAAAATGCGGCTAGTTGATGCTAATTATTTTGAGAAGGTGCTTGTCCCTTTAGTCAGTAATTTCACATGGGAAAAGCTCTGTTCACACTTACAAACCTGGAGTAAATGTAAGAAATGCTCCCTTTAGGGCTAACTAGCCATTTTCATTTTCCTTTTCCCGAGTGACTAGTCTTCAAATGCGCGGTGAATGCAAGAACATGTACATTGGTCTTTAATTGCTGTACTTTTCTATGGGATCAACTAATAGAAAGTCTCCATTTGTTTTTTCACACACTAACGCTAGCAGTGATCCACTGAGATTTATACTGCTGAGACAGATTCCTTCCATAATAGGAACAGCCATGTACGGTCTCATTCATAATTTACTGTGATAGAAAAATGGAAAACTTGTCTGTAGCTTTAAGCTGCATCCATTTACAATAAGAAATACGGTTTCATCACTTACAGAATAACTGTTAGCTCACTATCCAAACATAGAATTTTTAGGTTTAGAGCTTACAAACTTTTGTATTGTTATGATAATATCACAATATTTATGACTTACATACAAATCATAAAAAATGAGTGTTTCCATTATTAAAAAAAGGAATTAAACTAACTTAATTTCTAATTAACTTCAGGACATTTGTCTCTGTGTTTCAAAGCATTTCATACAAATTGATGATTATTGTAAATACCATTTTAAGGGAGCTCAGTAATGCCAATCCAGTTGACCAACAACTCTCTCTCTCTTTCTCCCTAAGTTTTTGTCTGTCTCTCTCAGACTAAAGGGTCTCAGGTATATAATATAGTCTGCTTGCTTCATACCTCTGTAACCAGATGGGATGGCAGGTTGAAAGGAATTAACTGGGCATTGGTGTTCTTGTTTATATGACAGTTTTGAATGTGAAGTGACATTGATTAGCCAGATCATGGTTTTACAGCTCAACTTATGCTGCACACATGCACCTTTGGTAACATAGACATGATCACAGTGTCGTGCCTGTTATAGATATAATTGCAGTCCCCTATGGAAAAATGTGAAACCTGAATCTGAGGTGTTTATTTTATGTCAATAAGTTTTATATATATATTCTCCTATCACAGCTTAATGTGCAGCAATTTTACATGTGGTTGCCTGACATAGCAACATTGGCTCAACCAATGATGTGACTTTGGGGTGGAGCTACCTGTTTGATCAAACAGGGCCATACTTGCAGGACAACAGTCATTACTGGTGGTTGCTACGACAAGCATCACTCTTGTTATTGCTCAACTCACGACTTTCAACAAACTATTAAACAATGTAAAAATTCAGCGTGTAACACATCCACACTCATTGTACAGTAGACATGAATGAAATTCCTTTATAATTAGTTGAGAGGTGTTGTGTTATTACTTTTCTAAGTTATTAGACTGACTGTTTTTGCCTTCCAGAAAATAAAATGATGTAAAATTACAAAAAAGGGAATCAAGTCATATCTTATATTCGTCGTCTTTGTTATCCATGTAGTGCGAGTTGTAGACAGAAGATCCTTGTGCTTTATCTGTTGTTCTAAAGGATGAGCCAGAGACCTTAGATTCACTCAGTCACTCTGAAATAATATAGTTTTTATGATACATTTTATCTTTAGCTTAAGATAAGGGAGGGAATATCTAAAAGTAAGCTAGAATCTAGAACCTATGACCTTGCCCAGGCCACCTATTTATTCACTACACCATACTATATAATCTCCAAAGGCATTCTGTAATAGCATTTTCCCCTTGGCAATTTCCCATATTGGGAAACGGAAGTGGGTTGGTTGGTTGGTCACACTAGCTTCTCAGTTCCAGAGCTCCATATTGTGTGGCCACACTTGAGTGACCTTATCCCTGACCCATCAGCATTTAGAGTACAGCCAGTGTGAGACTGTATAATAACTGTATAATTCCACAAGAAGAGCTGTTATTGATTCTATATTTGGTTTCCTACTTTTTAACTAAAACACCTTCCCTTCTGATTCTTAGTGAATAATATTTTGAGTCACAAACTGGCAAATGCGACAGGTACAGGTAGTTTAGTGTGGTAGTCATACAGCCTTTCTGTGGGTGATCTAGTTTACAAGAGGAAAAACATCATGTTCTGTGTGGTGAACTTACTAAAAAAATGAATTTTTCTATCATCATTTATTCACCCTTGTGTCATTCCAAACCACTTAATTTTTTTTCCTTTGTAAAACCCAGAAGGAGATGTTTAGCAAAGTGTCATAATTGCTTGCTTTCATACAATGAGGACCAGAGGCTGTCAAGCTTCAAAATAACCTTAAAAACACAATTAAATGAGCAATTGAGATTTAATTGTCAAGTATGTTTATACACTCTTAAAATTTGTCTTGATTACAGAACCTTCAGAGCAGCTTGGACAGCGCATAATTGTGCATAAAAGGTAGCGATGATCATAGAATCTGTCTTTACCGTGTGATGTATTTGCATAAATGCAGCTGATTGGAGACTGATGCGCTGATGTCTTCCCCCTTATCTGTCACTCTTTCAAACCATTACTGTGTTTATGTTTGCACCCTGCTGTGAGCAGCTGCCTGCAACCAGCTCATAACACAGTTTCAACTCCTCCATTGATTTAAGACGACTGTTCAGATCTGATCTTGGTCTTGCAGAACTGGTTCAACAAATTGGATGTCATGACCTTAATGTAAACAGCACACAGATGATGATATGCCTTATATGTGTGAAGAAAAATGTTACTGAAGACATCATGTAATAAGAAATTGCATTTTCCTCGATCTTTAGAAATGAAATTGTATGAGTTACAATGAAAGCATACTGTAACTTTCAGAGCTCATATATTTCAAAAATAAAATTTAAACAGAGCTGTTAGAATGGCACATTTCGACAGATATATGTATTTACACAACAAACATTTTTATGTCAGCATCAGAACCTAGACATACCCAGTCATGGTAAAAAAAGTTATATTTATATATTTCATAATCAACTGTACACCAAATCCTGGAAAGTTAGTGGAAAACAAGGGCATATCTGCCAGGCTTTGCTGTTTTTCCTGTGACCTGATCAAAGGAGAGATTAGTATTACGGGATAGCCTGCTATTGGCTGATCCTGTTGAGTTATTAAATGTCAACATGTTCTTTTGCTAAGAGATTATTGACCATAACATTCAAAAATATCTCACCTCATCTTCTTCATTGCTAACACTCTCACCAGTCCCTGTGTTTTATCAAATTATTGGTTCTATTGAGTACATTTTGTTCTGTTGGGTGTAACAAAATGTCTCCCTGACCTTCATGGTGATTTCTGAAAACTCAATTATATAGTTCAGTTCCTATTTTTAAAAACCTCTTGATCTCTGCAATGTTCTCAGAAGACCTAAATTCACCCAAAATGAATATTTCTCTAAATATAATATATCTTGTATAATTTACATGTATATTAGTAAGGCTTTAAAATCAAACACCATTGCCTAAAACTCCCAAAATAGAAGTTAATAGCTCATCAGCAGTTCAACCATCCAAACAGTTTCATGTTATCAATCAAACGGACACTTAAATGTAATGTTATGCCTGATTAAATGAGATAAATGTATATCCTAATAGGGTAATTGGGAATTGTTAAAATGAAAAAGGCTGCTGAAGAAAAAATTTTAATATCACCTTGTGGGAAATTCACGTGTTTCATTTTAAACAGAAAGAATTTGGGGACCTGTGGTTAGTTGTCACACAGAAAGTTGTCACTGAGATTATATGAGATTTTTAGTCAGAAGTACAAAAATACATGTTTTCTTTAACAGTGAGTTTTTATGTTTTTTTTAAACATCTAGTTAAAAACTAGTTAAATTTTTTGTGAATTTTGCCTTTCAAACAAAAATATTTTTTTTATAGCTGTTGGGTAAATATGAAAACTATACATTTGACTAGTATATATGAAAAACACTGGTATATATTAATATCCCATATTGTGTGGAGCATGATGTCACAAAAGCATGTGTTCAGTAAACTGAAATAAAAGTTTTTTTTATTGGGTAAATAACAGTGAAGATATTCAGACATTTAAAATTATTATTTTTTTATTAATAACAGTGTTCTGCCTGTTCAGAAATTGACTTTTAAAAATAAACTGCACTGAGAAATGTTCACTGGAGTACAGAGTGTGACAATTAGTCTTCTCAAAATCATTTTCTTCATCAGCCTTTTTGGCCTCATGTGCATCCTTGATTGAATATTGTTGCTTTAGCAACAGCTAAATTGGATCCATTATGCAACAATGAATCAGATATCACATCATGTAATATTTCTAAACATATTTTGTGATTAAAAGGACTGTGTTCACTGAGCGTTAACTTTTTAATTAAATTGTTTTTGATTATGTGTAAATTCCACCAAGGTTTATAGAAGAAACATTTGTTTTATCTTCCTGTGTACTGCACATGACAATAAAGCTTGACTTGACGTTCTCGGGAGAGATCTAAGAGCCTAGTTCAGTGTTTCGTGTAGTTTCCACCACAAGGTCATACATGCCGTTTCTGTTTTACCTTCATGGAATCCTGAAGTTGTTATGGTAACAATTCCCAAAGATACACATCCCTTTCCTACCTATCAGCCTTGAAAGCCTCTCACCCCTACCCCAAAAGGACCTAAAAGAGATTTGAACAGTATTGTGATTCTGTTAACCACTCCTGGGCCATAAATATACATGTAATTTAGAAAACAAGCTTGTTATGGTATCTGGCAATGACTTTTAAATATGATCTGTCTTGTAACCTTTCTCTCTCCTTATTTAAAGCAGGATTGTTTGCCTTAATGTTTTTAAGGTGCTTAGTGTTATTTAGAGATTTTTGATGATCTCTAAACATGTTATAATTTAAAAGAATTGTTTTTCTAGAAAAGGAAATGCTCATTATTTACCCATTGTTTGTTCATGTTTTTGTTTCTCAGAAAAAAGGTGAGTAAATAATAATAGAACTTTCCTTTTTAGATTAACTAGCCCTTTAAGATACAATGTGAATATATTTCAGTCCCAATAGTTAGGTAAGGTTGGGGAGGCAATTTTGGAGAGGTTAATGATAGCAAGCTAGGTTTGAAAGCATAAGATCCCACCCTCCCTTCAGAGTGCCCTCAAAAGCCCCATCTTTTTCAAACCACATGAACGAAAGTTTGTCTGTGCATAGGTGTGTGAATACATATTTTGACAGACATACAGGACATCCAATCATTGCATTTAAAGAACATTTGAACAAACAATTTATGGTCATGCACTTTCCACAAAAGATAAACTTAAAAAAATATACTTAGATAAATATATTTAGACCACTTCATATTGGGATGTGTAAAAGACTCTTAAAGCGCATAACAGAAAATGTTATGCAAAAAAATCGCCAAGCCTGCCTTTAAACCTCAGCTAATGGAGCAGTTAGGCTACTCCATCATCATTTGCAAGCGTTGGTCACCATCCACAAACCTCACTAGAAATATAGAAGCCAAGTGATGGAAAATGCAAGTGAGACTGTCACTGGATACTTGAATGTGATGACAGCGGCTTGACGGCATTGCTCTAAAACACTGACAGGCGCTTGCCGTCAGGCAGAGATGAGTTTCACGCTTTCCTGAACACAGGTAGTGCCTGCAAAACTTCTGGAAATTTCCTGTCACACGGCAGTGAGTTTTACCTACTAATGAAGATGAAAAAGAGAGCTTTAATGAGCGCTCCCAACCCAGCTATACTGTAGGACAAACAAGCAGCCTTGTCAAGCGTTACGCTAAAAATAGCTAGTATTTCCCTAGCTAGCATTTTATAAGTAAGGGTCTCATACTTCCTGCATTAATGAGGTCGCTCCTCTAGTTCTTTATTATGAAGCACCTGCTTTCATTGACTGGCTTTCTCAGGAGAGAGCAGGAAATCAGAAATCTTCCCTGATTCAAGACAAGTGCCTATATGCTTCTCTTTTAAAATCCAATTACAAAGAACAATGTTCTTGCTCAGCAAGCCAGGCTGAGTTAGAAAAGAAAAATCGATCTTTAAAATAATGAGGATCATCTCATTCCATTAAATTATCTTTGAATCAGACATTCATCTCCCCTATTACTCTACAATTAAGTATTTATAGACTGTTAGCGCTTAAAAACTAATCAAAACTAGACATTAATTGAGGATATCCTTAATACACTTGTGATTTAGTAGAACAGATTTCTGAACTTCAGATCATTCTGGAGGAAAAGGGACAATTTGTTGGTTACTATAAATAGCATTGCTGTGTTTCACCTGAATCAAATCCTGTTTTTTGAGCGAGCAACATCCAGCAGTTGGGTACAATGAAACTAAAGGCCTCCTAAGGCAACGGGCCCCTAATTTCATTTTCTTCCAAAGCACCAAATAACAACCGACACCACTATAATGGTGTCCCAAAGATCTGTTTGTCTACATGCACTGCAACACTTTTTCTCACGTAAAAAGTCTATGTGTGCAGTGACAGAAGACTTTTGATATAACATTTAATCCTTTTAAAAATGTTGCAGATTTATGTAGTGAATAAGAACTTCTGAAATGTTCGCATAACTGTATATTTGAAAATTTGAGAAGACAGTATTTTAGAATAAAAACCTTCGTGTTGTTAGAGCTAAATGCTCCCTTTAAATCACAGTACTGTTGTTATAAACAGTTAGAAGCTAACACACAGAATTGCTAAACAGCGATCAATTACTTTGCTGAAAAGTGGCCCACGTTGACTTTTTCACAATAACGATTTATTTGTTGTACACTACAGCATTTCCAATAAAAGGTCTGTATTAAAAATAAAATGTCTGTATTTTTTTGACCCTTGTACAGTCACTTAGACCTAAATGGCTATAACTATTTGAAAGCAGTTTTCTGTTGATCAGTAGAAATACAGCAGCGATTCTGAAGAAAAAGCCATTTGTGAGTAATATGAGCAGATCTGGATTCCCCACATGGCTCACGGAATGATGGGAAACATCCATCACATTTGAAGAAATGTTATTCTTTCTTATTTATTGTGAAATTGTAGTAAATAGCATAAAATAAATTAGCCAATTTCAGTTGAAAAGTGTCTAATTAGAGACATCCAATGAGAGACATGGTGGAAAACAGTGTTCAAGTGTGAGAATAACCTTTTTTTGCACTTGTCATTTAACTGGCTACCACGGAGGTGCTGGACGTGTGGGTTGATGGGTTTTGTGCTTTAGTTCTAATACACCATTATTGTTTTTTAAGCGCTCTGAATAGGTTCTCTGCTTTGGTAGCTGGTGCACCTGACTGAGAGGAGCGTTCTGTTTAGATCAACTCTGGCATTTATAATAGCATTTATCAGGATTCAGTATAAGTTCATGGGTTCAGTTCCCACAGGATAAAATGGATAAAGGGTTTAGCCAAATTAATGTGTAGAAAAAATGGGAACTATTTTTGGAAACTACAGTGTCAGCTACAAGGCCAGTATAAATTGTCTGAATGCAGGCAAATGAGAAACAGCATTTGACTCTACAGGAAAGCAAGAAAGAAAGCAAGACTCAAGA
>JAZGTK010021865.1:0-10463 GCA_036877625.1 Ambastaia sidthimunki
TGTACTGTACTGCGAAAGAATGTCTTTGTGTTTTGTACACACACAACATTTTACCAAGTGTGTTATTTTCAGATGTTCAGATGTTCAGATTTGAGGTGTTTGTTCTTCAGGGTGCTTCCTCCAGTCTGGTGGTGAAGTTTGCTGATACAGAGAAGGAGAGAGGCATCAGACGTATGCAGCAGGTGGCCTCACAGCTGGGGGTCATCAGTCCCATGAGTCTCCACCTGGGCGCCTACAACGCTTACACACAGGCAGTGAGTCTCACGCCACACAAACATCCACACAAACAGTAACAGTTTTACTCAGTCAGACTTTGACTCAAAGCTCTCAAAGAAATCAAATGCAATTGTGCTGAAGTCATAACAGAAGGTCACACTACATCTGAAATACTTCTATTACTTTTCATTCAACACACAGCAATGTTTTTGATCTAATAACCCTGTTTACCAGCTAACCATTTTGCAATGTTTCCCTAACATTTCCAATAAGTAACAAGAACATTAAGTTATTTGAATGTTCTAGAGCTTTTAAACATTTTTTAGACATTGTATTAACGTTACTACTTGCTTATTCAAACATTTTTTAATTCTTTTACTTTCCACTTTCTAACAACTTAGGAATAATGTTTATAATGTGTATAATAAAACATTCTACTAACATTACTGCAATAACTTTTATAGAGCATTAGCCAACATTCTGAGAACATTCCCTGTTAGATTGGTGTCCCCAGCTCAAAGCTTGATGTATCTCAGTTAACAGTTTTATATGTGGTGGTTGTACAAATCTTAGTTCTTAAATTTGCTCTTTATTGGGGCTATTTTTTCAGCTTGTCCAGCAGCAGGCTTTGATGGCTCAGTCGGCGTATCTATCTCCCGTGGCGACGGTTGCCGCAGTGCAGATGCAGCAATTGGCCGCTCTCAATCCCAGCAGCATCATAGCCACGCCCATCGCCTCAATCACGCCCTCCTCAGGTAAATAAAAGTGTGCCACAAAAGCCAATCCATGTTCTCGTTTCTTTGTGTTTGTTTATAATTCGTGATCTTTCGACTGTAGGTACGAATACCCCACCCACTATTGCTGCCACACCTGTGACTGCTCTGCCTCCACCAATCGCGATCAACAGTTACACCCCGGTCCCCGCTCCGCCCAATGGCCAGTCTGCATCTGAAACCCTCTACACCAATGGCGTGCACCCATATCAGGGTAAGAAACGCCCTCCAGTGACTAAAAAAAACATTGAAATGGTTCCACAAAATTTCCAGCAAATGTTGAACAACTAATGTGAACTGAAAGTGTGTTTGTATGTGATTGTTTGTTGTGTTCTGCAGCTCAGAGCCCGGCGCTGGATCCTCTTCAGCAGGCGTTTGCTGGCATGCAGCACTACACGGGTGAGACTTCTGACCTCCTGAAACCTCTGAAGTTTGTCAACAGAGGACAATTTGAAACGCATCCCTCCCTGTTGCAATAAACCAGTTTAGAGTCCATTTTTAGGTGGTTTTAATTGGAAATTCTGATCTGTTACTGGTGTAAGCAAGTTGTTATTGTAGGTGGACGTGTTTGACTAGTGTAGCCATGCTGGTGACCTGCCAAAATCAGCTTGAACAAATAAGTTTAAGCTGGTTAACAACACTTTTATTTGGGTTATTAGTATTATTTTATTGACAATGAAGTTTGACAAGGACATTTCATAAAAATTTAAACTGCTACAAAAATGTTAATTAAATAATTTTTTTAATGATTATATCAGTCCCATGTTTGACATTATAACTCCACCCACAGCTACATATCCTGCTGCTTACGGATTGGTCGGTCAGCCGTTTCCTCATCAGCCCACCTTGGTTGCCCAGCAACCCCAGCAGCCTCAGCAGTTGCAACAACGAGAAGGTAATGATGTCACTTCCTGTTCCACTGGCAACTGTAACCAATAACATCCTGTTTGATTATTCTCTGATATCATTGTTCTGCAAATATCATGCTGCGGCGTTTAAAGGTCCATGACACTGTTTTTCTAAGAATCATGAATTGTATTTCCTTGTTGTCTCTCTCTCTAAATATCATTCAGCTTCCTGTGTCTGTTCTCCTTCAGGTCCTGAAGGCTGCAATATCTTCATTTATCATCTGCCTCAAGAGTTCACAGACTCAGAGATGCTGCAGATGTTTCTGCCCTTCGGTAACGTCATCTCAGCAAAAGTGTTTGTTGACCGAGCCACCAACCAGAGCAAATGCTTCGGTAAGTACCAGTCAAAATGACAGCGAGAGTTAACCGGTAACATTAAAGCTGCAACTTTTGCCTCTGTCAGCATCTGTGTTTGAAACATTAAATTGGAGGTTTACTTTACATTCTTGTCTTTACATATTTTGAAATCAAATTAAGCCAAATTAAATTTCCCGGGAAATCAGACCCAACATCTCAAATTATAAATCATTATTATAAACTTACTGTTATGAATCAGGTAATTGAATCGAAAAATCATGTTGAAAACTGATCTGTCATGTTCATGCACAATAAATGTTTTTTTTCATCAAATAAAGTTTCAGATCATCAAATAAAGATCAAATAAATCATCAAATAATCAAATAAAGTTTCACAACACAAAAATGCTATTCTGCGTTGCTTAAGAAAGCAAATGTTGTGGCTCATGTTTTTATTTTTGTAGGTTTTGTAAGCTTTGACAACCCGGCGAGCGCCCAGGCGGCCATCCAGTCCATGAACGGCTTTCAGATCGGCATGAAGAGGCTAAAAGTTCAGCTGAAGAGGCCTAAAGATGCCAACCGTCCATACTGAGAGACTCAGGTGAGAGGAAGCTGCGGGTGTCTGTAATAAAATAGCAGTAACTGAAAAGGAAAGCTAACAAGAGCCTCTTTGTTAAATCTATTTCTCATTGCTAATCCACTGGTCAGATCTAACCTCTAAACACAGTTTCCTGTTTTAAGTTGTTTATTTAAAATGTTACAAGTGACCTAATAATAAAAGAAATGTTAAACTCATAAAAACACAGTCGAAGAAACGCTCATTAATTTTTACTTTCGTTTATTGTTTTTGTGCTGTGTCATTCTTCCACTCTGCTGAAAAAACAAAACAATCAAACAAACAAACAAACAACCTCATCCACACCCAAGGCTGCCCTGTCCAATCATAACTCGTGTGGAGACCACGTCGCTATGGCTACGGTGGCCTAGCAACCAATAAAGCTCCCCCTTCCTCCCACAGCGTTGGTTTGTAAGTTGATTGGCCTGTGTTGGTTGCCGTGGCGATATTCCTGCCTGTGATGGTTGCCATTAGCAGTTTTGTTTTTTGGCCCTTTGTCATGTATCCTCCATGCTGAGAGTGCATGGCGGGTTACCGTGGTGACTATGAACTGTGTTTTGGTGCGTTGTGACTCTCTCTTTTTGTTTTATAAATACTGATCAATAACTGACACACTACATCTTTGATTTACTGTAATGTAACTACAACTAAATTAATCCAATTGAACTACAATTAACTAGTTAAATGTGCTACTTTGGGTGGATTTTGTTTTTGATCAGTCTCCTGTGTGTTTCGTTTATCATGATCTCTGTTTCTTACAAAAACACTCCCGTTTGTAGTCTGCTGCTGTTATAGATATTGTGAATGTGGGGTGGGTGGGTTTCAAGCGAGTTTGTGTTAGTGAGTTTGCTGTTCCGTGCAAACGAGTGAGCTTGTGTACGTGCTTGCGTGAATGACTGGATTGTTTGGGAACGCGAGAGGGAAGACAAGCAGGGAATTTTCATTCATTATACATCTCAAACTTCTGCCGAGGTTTGAGGTTATAGTTTGTGATGTTATGGTGATAAAAGTGAAGCATTGTGCTGATCAAAAACAGCATTTCTCTGTAGGAATTCTGGGTTTTTTAAGAAAAAACAACAGCTTAACAGCGTTCATGGTAATTTATATAAAGCTATGTGCTGAAACAGTTTAAACAAGACGCAGTGAGATTGTCACAGTCAAATCACAATAGATCCCAGAATTCCTATAGTGCATGTTGGAAATTTGTTTGCCTGCCAGAAATGTTTCCTTACTTTAAACAATTAAATTCTAACACACAAAACACACACTTGCATAAAAAACCTCTTTAAGGACTCACAATATAGGTTGCATGGAACTGTAGAATAGAACATTAGATCGTCCAAACACAAAATAACTCACTGTTAACTTTGGGATCAGAATTTTGTTTTGTATTTTGATCTAAGACATTTTATTAACTATGTTTTTTCTTTCTCTCACAGGAAACAGGAGAGGTCACGTAAAGTTACTTCTGAGTCACTTTTTCCTCAACTGCAAATTATGGGACCAACAATTTTCGCCAAACTGCAGTATAAAAAAGAAAACCTCCAAGATTATTTAAACAAAAATATACGTTTAATGAGAGACTGACTTATCGCACAAGGTGCCGGTTCAACGAAATAATTTACTACCTTAACAGTATACGATACAGGACCAATAATTTTCTGCGCAAGTTGGATATTCTGTACAGCCAGCTAGTAAACGCTAGTTAAAGCGCTAGCGATGCAATGCCATCTGCTCGTCTTACACATTATTGTGTTGTACGCTTGTGGGTCGTGACCTTTCTGCCCGGAGGCCATGCGTCAACGCCCTGCACACACAAATGGGACCAACCAACACAAATATGTCAGTACTACACGCGTTTTGTTTCTGGCTAAATGATGTGTGCTAACTACAGACTATCAGAAGTCTCTTTGCAGCAGTCTAAAATGTGTATATAGAATTTTAAGGGGACCATGTGTAGACATATTGAAACGGTTGGGAGGGTGGGACTGGGTCAGTGTGATCAGCGCAAAGAATCATGGGTAATGATATCTTGAGAAAGAACAGCCTTCAGGAGTTATGAAGATATCTGCTCCTGGTCTCTAATCTGAGTCCAGTTATACATAGTTGATCTTTAATGTATGGAAATGAAAGATCTGTAATATAGGATGATGGACCTATATTGCGTATCTCCCTAAAATAAGTGAATATAGTTTATCACAGAAAGGATGTAGTTAGACTTTTTTATTTTTAGGTGTGTTAATTGTTCTTTTTTAATTGTGGAAGATTCATGAAAGGTAAAAACATTTAAAAATGTATCTCATTGTATATATCATGCCTTTAAAATGGTCAAAAATGACACATTTGGGATATTATTATTAACTATTATTATTTAGGGAAAGTGATTTCTATCTTTTTTCAATGTATTTATTGATTTCTCAATGGAGGGCATTTTTTAAATTATGAACATAGAGGATCATCGACTCATGTTCTGATGAATCCATGTATTTTTAGACATTTTATTTACAGAATAATGAACAATCATTATTATTATTATTCTATTTATTTTCTTCAATTGTTGTTTCACAACCTGTCAATTACACAAAACTTTGAATAAAGTTTTAAACAATACTTGTGTGTCAGATTTTTAGGGGATGAGCAGAACAGACACTGTTCTCTATTTAAAGAACAAACAAGAGGGAATAACATATTTTTGGTTCCTCTATGCATAATAAATAAGGGCTTGTATAATGTAAATGTATTGTAAGTTATTTACAATAATAATAACTGGTTTACTCTGTAATATATAAACAGATATATAATCTGTATTCATGTTTAATAGGAATCGGCTGCCATATGAATGTTTTTATAATAACAAGATGGTATTTCAGGTATTGTTTAATAACGCAATTTATTATTTACAGTAATCAGAGTTTTTTCAGGAGTGACGTCATCCCGTTTAAACGTCATAACTCACAGGCAGTAAACGTCACTTTAAATGGCCCGTCCCGCCCCGCCCGCGAGCTTTAGTACCGCATTCCTCTCTTTCATTCGCCCGGTCCGGTTCGACCCGGCAAAAGCGCGTCTGGACTCCTTCATTTAATAAAGTGAATGTGAAAGTGTTAAAATCAGTTTCACTTCTGACGGATGTTTTAATGCTGAACTGACACATACACGATCACAAGCAGCCCGTGAACGAACCGGGAGTTCGAACTTTTCCAATTTTTCCTTACAGGATTAAGGAAAACTATGTCTGGATTATGGAGACTGGATTATGAAACGCGTTCACGGTTATACGGATGCATTGAATAACTTCAGGATTGTTTTATTTCATGCATCTCCGCTGATTCATCACACGACAGTAAGTCCCGTTATAACGGATCCGGTTCTGCTCCCGTGAGCTTTTATTCCCGGTGAATGTGACCGCGTGTCCCGTCTGATGTTTTCACATTAAACTCGCTGTTTGAAGTCACGGGCTCGCGCTCACGGCCTAACACGAGCGCGCGCTCGCTCGCGTGCCGTAGCGCGTGATGTCTACGTACGCGTCGCGTCAACTCGTACAAGATGTGCGTCGCTGAAATGTATTCAGAGGTTTGAAATGGTAAAAGATAATAATTGAATATTTTCACTTCGGTGTTTGAAAGCAGCTGCTCGGACAAAGGTTGGAAACGCGTCAGTGACGCGTCGCGTCGCGTATGTTCTGCAGTTTCGTCGGCTGTGTGATGCCGGTGGTGTACGCGGGTGTTTTACACCGGTACCGTATCACGGGTTCGTCCCATAAACTTGTGATGATGGACTCGTGTTACACTCGAGCTCGTATGACGCGAGTATCAGACCACTCCGTGACGTCACGACGCTATGACGCAGGCGCGTCGACCTCAGAAATAAACCTGCATGTGAAGTTATTCGTATAATTTACTCATATCAGAGTTTGTATTATTTCTTTTATTTCCCCTAGTTGCTATATATGTGTTCAACAAAATGTTACACCATATTTTCATATGCAACTGTCGGTTTATTCATGATAATGTGACAATAAAATAAATTATTCAGTAAATATTTACCCAGAATAAAACTTTCAGCGAGGACAGATGGTTGAAGTGACACAGAATTGTGTTTAGCATGTGATTAAATATGATTTGAAACTTTGGCCTTTCTGTGTTTGGTCAGTTTGTGAAAACAAGTTTGTCTCTCTCTGAGTCATTAAACCTGTTTAATTCATTCAGTTTATGCTCATCTGGTTTAACGTTGAAATGACATATGATCAAATGTGAGCAGATATAAATTCCTGAACAAAGTGAGTTCTGTTCTAATATATGAATGTAAGGAACCGGGTCAGTTATGAAGTTATTAGTCATGTGTTATTCATGCTGTTTGCTCAGAAGTTCCTACATTACTTGAGTTCTGTTTTTAGCTCAGCTCTCTTCATATGCATCAGGTCTGTATCAAAGTTTGTTCCCTCTGTGTATTGCTGATATATTTCAGCTGGGGAAGGTAAATGTAAGACAGTGTGCTTGTTGTAGTTCTACAGACAAACAGAACGGGACGTGACCCGGCTGGATCCGTGCAGTACCAGTCAGCACAGGTGACAGCCAATCAGAGCGGCTGTGATGTCATGCAGAATGATTTTGAGAGAACACAGGCTTTAGTGCGGCCGGCATCTGGTCACTGACAGTGAGAGGATAAGGGGGTTTATTGAAAACCAGTGTGAATGCTTCACTGGTCTGTACCAGCGATGTGTTTACATTTGTTTAAATTTGGCTTTAATTTGTGGTTGAAGTGATAACTTGTTAACTTGTCAGTGGTCTCGGATTACATTTGTGAATAAGTGGGGCTGTGGAGGTGGGTGTTTAATAATGGAAGGGCAGCTCCTAATGCTGGGCTGTTTTTTCATTTCTCTCTTGGTTAGGATAAAGGTAGGGAAGGTAATTTCAGAGGCTAACAATAGCAAGCTAACTAGATCCCGCCCTTCCTTCATAGCCTCTCCTAAGCCACACCTCCTCTAACACATGAACACGTACAGAGTTTGACAGGTAAGTAGGATCATCCTATTGCATTTGGACCGAATGCAGAAGACAGAAGATATAGATTTACATAAATACATTTAGACACTTTACTTAGTGATTGATATCAGGATGTGAAGAGACCTTCAGCCAGCATAACAAAAATGAAACAAATCGCCTACCTTGCCTTGAGGTTTCAGATGTTCATTGAAAACATCGTGCTTGTGTCTTCTGTATCAGGATGTTGTCCAGGCTGAGCGAGTGGTTCTGGAACGAGAGATTGTGGTTTCCAGAGGGTCTCGGCTGGGCTGACCTGGAGGATCGAGATGGTCTCACCTACGCTAAAGCAGCTGACCTCTGGGTGACCCTGCCCATCGCCCTCGCCTTTCTAATCATACGGCAGATCTTTGAGAGGTCCGAAAATAATTTGCTTAACTAGTTTTATATGTGTATACTAATGTTAATATAGGGGTGTCTTTTTGGGCCAGAGTGGAAAATATGTCTTTTAAGATTGGACTCACCATGATCAATGATCTGTTTGTGTCATTTTTCAGTAAAACTTCCTGTGAACAACTGTGTATAAGAGCTCTGAAGACGAATATTGCATATTATTTTATATTATTTTATCATCCGCTTTGTAAATGAAATTGTCCAGTAATCGATCTTTATAACATTACACAGAGAATGACTCTTAGCCTTTGGCGTTTGAAAAACTAGAAACAGCCTGTGAATTATTAAAGTTTAAAATGTGTTTAAAATCGACACTGTTGCCTCTGTTTTTCCAGCATTTTTTATTAAAGGTTTTGAGTGTTTTTACTGTTTGTAACTTCAGGACGGTGGCCATCAGACTCGCTGCAGCTTTGGGTGTGAAGGAGAAGGTCCGGGTGCAAGCGGCACACAACCACACGCTGGAGTCATACTTCAACATCTCTAAAAACCCCACGCAGGTACAATTCATCATAATCTGCCCTGTCCAGTTCATCAGTTTTACATCATGACCACATCTGACATCAATCAAGTGTTTAAGTGCTGATGTTAATTTTTGATGAGCTCAATGGGTAGAGTGTGGCTAGCAACACCAAGGATATGGGTTTGTAAATTTAAATTTTGTAACCCTGTAGTTTGGAAATCAACATACATGCAATTACAAGTTATAAGTGAGACACAGTGAGTTATAATAAATAAATGTTGTCTGTAGGATCTTCTGAACTCGCGTTATTCTCCCACATCTGATAACTAAATCACTTTTCTCTCTTCCTGCTGCTCGACAGAATGAAATTGAGAGTTTAGGTAAAAAGACGGGATATACAGAGAGACAAATCCACAGATGGTTCCTGAGGCGAAGAAATCAAGAACGACCCAACCAGCTGAAGAAGTTCAGAGAGGCCAGGTACACAACACACACACACACTCACAAACACACACACACACACACGTCTCTTCTTAAATACACACAACTCACTGCTTATTCACTTTAACATTATAAAATAAATAATTTGTGTTGATAATTTGAGTTAAAATACAGTATTTACACTTCTTGCTTTTATTTGTGCAAAAAAACTGTATGTAATATTAGCAAAAGATATAAACAGATGTGAGATGCTTCAGCATCTGTTTGCCTTTAGAAACACGTCATTTTAAATGAGTTCATTATCATGATCAGCTGTCAGTGACTGTAGTTGGGTGTGTAGGTGTAGATATATGGGTGTGTAGGGCTGTTTGTTTTAATTTTGCAGTATGTGGGCTTTTAACAGTAATGTTTGTCTTGTGAGTGAGTTTTGTATCAGCACATTGTCGTGTGTGTGTGTGTAATATGCAAACATGCCCTCACACCCTAAAATAATGTTTTAAAATAATGTTTTAATGTTTGATTCTTACAGCTGGAGATTTACATTTTATCTTCTTGCTTTCATCACGGGTCTTGCTGCTCTTATAGATGTAAGTGTCTCTAATCTCTCTTGTTTTCTTTTGTAAGTGATAAAACAAGAACCTGCTGATGTTGTTTTGAGATGAGCGTCATCAGTCTTATCAGAATTGTGTCGTTTCTGTTTTCTAGTTAAAGTTTGCAGTAAATATTGTGTGGCTGTCAGTTGGCTTTAGGTTTGCCCCAGCAACTTCCTACCCACCCCTAGCAACCATTTAGGGCCCTCTAGAAACCACATAACATCATGAATAAGCCATATTTCATTATAGCTATCATACTGGCATTATATAAATGTATATGTCTGCATACATTGTCAATATATGGGCCATTGTCTCCTCTTCTCCCTCTCTCTGCAGAAACCCTGGCTTTATAATATGGAGGAAATGTGGAAGGGCTTTCCAATGCTGGTATGTTTACTATGAAGTGTGCTTTTTGTTTTTGCTAATATCCTGAAATTCGTTTTATTACCTACTTATTAATCTTATGTCATTAAAGTGTAAAAAGTTTCAGTGCCAGAATAATTATCACACAAACTGAAATCAGATGACCTTAAACGTTTATGTACTGCAGTATAAATGGCGTGTGGAAACATTTGTCATGTGTTTTAAACGTAATATTTGATTGTTTTTTGTGTTTGTGTCTCATCAGAATCTGTTGCCGTCTCAGTACTGGTACTACATGATTGAACTGGGATTCTACCTGTCGCTGCTGTTCAGTGTAGCATCTGATGTCAAACGAAAAGTGAGTG
>JAZGTK010021866.1:0-10463 GCA_036877625.1 Ambastaia sidthimunki
CATAGGCATTCCAGGATACTCTGGCTCAGGATTAATTGATTTGTCTGTCATACATTACTTTGCACAGCAGGTGTCACTAGTGAGAACAATTCAATGAGGCTTCAGGTAATAAACCTTTTGGTGAACCTTTGAGCTGGAAAGCCCCATTGGTTTGTGAAGCCTCATTTTGCCATCACTAGCACAATTCTATGTAGGTCAAATAACACAAAACTATCGGAAAAATATGCCGCCTATAAGATATTATTAAGGCACAGTACTTTTATTTGCATTTTGATTAATTTCACAAGTACATGATAAAGGATTTGCTCTCACCTTTCCATGCGCGTGCTCATCAACGGCTTCCATCAGGTATCTTTACGTTATTTCAAATCTTCATCTCGGGACGTGTTATCGCGATACAGGTAATCATTTTCAGGAAGCGCGTGGGTACTTGATTGTATCTTGTTATTTTGACAAAATCGAATCAAGTGACATCTACACAGTTGAATTTTAAGGAAATCTTACGTGATTTTTCATGTTTTATGCACTTCGTTTTTGGTTCGTTTAACCACAAAGTGTTACCTTTCATCAGTGTTCCGGAAGTCAACAATTTAGTTCTGAAAAACCAAAGCTTTTGGAGAGTTCTCTGACTAGTTGTATAGCGAAATGTAGCATTGAGTGTTTTTTTTTAAGCTCAAAGTGTTACACTGTCACGCCCCCATGAACTGTTGTGTTGGTGTAATAATTTGCAAAATGTCATTAACTTGTATCTTAACATATAGTTTGTAAACAAACATTTAACATTTAAATGATGTTGGAGTAACTATTAATTCATGCCAAAAAGACATATTGTAAACTATTAACAAATATCAATACAATAATAGACTGTAATACAATGTAATACAATAATAGACTGTTTGCTGTTTGTTATAATAGTAACATATAGGTTTTATACAAATAACTAATATTTAATTAATGGTGAAAAAACTATTAAATTATGCCAAATAGACACATTGGTAATAATTAACAACTATTACCAAAGGGTTAGGTAATGGTTAGTTTGCTATTTATTGTGGCACCTTATTATAAAGTGTTACCCCAGCAGCTTGCTGGTTCCATTCCAATGCCAGCAGGTAACAGCTGTGACATTGAAACAGTTTTTGCATATTACAGTTGTAGTGTGTGTTTACGTCAAATTTAAGATAGAAAAGATCCCTCTGATTTGCTGGTGGACATACTGTTTTAATTCTAAAGCTTCACAAAAGTTCCACACACATGGCCTGGTCCATTCTGAGCAACACAGACTTTGTCTAATTATGCCTCTATAACATTTGCGTTGTGCCCTCTGGGTAAAATGGCTGATATCTGTTCAACTCCAGCTTAACAAACATCAGGCCAGTATGTGTAACAGCTCTGGGTGGATGCAGATAAGCAGATTCATGACACCTGTGACCCTTCTCTCCACTCACACCCCATAACGCCATTGATTTCTGCAGAGCTAAAAGAATCTGCCATGGTTTTGCTAATTATTTCAGCCCCAAAGAAACACCCACAAATAAATATGTAAACAGCAGCAACTTCAGTTGTTTGTCTCTGTCACCAACCCAATAATTCCTATAAATTTTGGAACCATAATTAAACTTCCCCTACGGCTAAATCTGTGTTAAATCAACTTTTAATCACACCATGTGGCCATACATCAAGTGGGTGGTTACAGTGTAAATTTTGCCTGCAGTTCAGAAATGACTGGTATTTTCCATTTAGCTTCATCCTTTTTTGTTTATGGTGTGTTATTTTATATTAACCTATGAGAAACTAAAAGCAGAATTAAACAGGATAATTGATTGTTTTTTATGTTACAGCAGTATTGCCGTAAACTGCTCAAGTAAAAGTCAGAAATTCAAAACAAATCAAATGTAAATTACATAATGCATTATATTATTGTCACGAGGTGCTCTCAAAGCAGGCTTGAACCAACATTGAATCCAATCAAACATGTTTTAATCGATACATGGCATGAACGGGCATAAACAGGCAGGAACAAACAGAAACTTAGAACACCCAACGTAACATTAATACCAGACAGTGAAGACTAGACAGAAACCAACGTATAAAGCACACAAATCAAAGACTAATTACAAACAGGTGAGACTAATTAGACAAAACAAGAACAAGAAATGCAAATATGGACATAACATGGGACAAACCAAACAGACAGTCCAAACAGGGGTGTTACAGTACTCCCCTCGCCGTAGAAAAGTTACAGTACTCCCCGACCTTGCGCCATAGAAAAACAAATGGACAGTCCATGGAGGAGGTTTCGGCGGAGGTCATACTCCTGGAAGGGGGACAAACAGACAGTCCAACAGGGGTGACAGGGGGAGGAGCCATGGAGGAAGGACTGACGGCTCCACGGGGCTGACCGACGGAGGCAGAGCAGGTGGACATAAAGCCCGAGGCAGAGACGGAGAGTCGATAATCCCAGGTGACAACGAGGACCCGGAGAGCCAAGGCAGAGCAGATGTCACCGGCGACAGAGGACTGAGGTGGAGCCGGAGGGATGAAGGAGCCTGACAGAGCCAGTTGGATCGAGGGACAAGGCATAGCCGGAGGAGTAGAATCCAGAGGCGACGGACGGTCGACGACAGACCAAGGCGGAGCTGGAGGGACGAGGAAGCCCGGTGGAGCTAGTGGACTGACGAGCCAGGGTGAAGATGAGGGAGCTTGGTGACTAGGTGGAGCTGCAGGGACAAAGGGCTGAGGCAGAGTCCAGGATACAGAGATAGGAGGCAAGGATGAGGATCCTCCAGCCCCGGTGCCGTTGGTAGCTAGCAGACCTGCAGCTCAGCCAGTAAGGATGCGGAAGGACGGGTTATCCATTCCATAAAGACAAAAAACAAACACAGTACAAAAACAAACGCAGAATTATATACGCCGCTTACGTTTTTGTCTGGTATTCTGTCACGAGGTGCTCTCAAAGCAGGCTTGAAACAATGTTGAATCCAATCAAACGTGTTTTAATCGATAAATCCACAAACGATACAAGGCATGAACAGGCATGAACAGGCATGAACAGGCATGAACAGGCATGAACAGGCATGAACAAACAGGGCCATAGAACACCCAACATAACGTTAATACCAGACAGTGAAGATTATCTACAGTTATGACTATTTAAAAAGCCAGATGGAAAAATACAACAAAAAAGCCTTATATTCTCACATACATGATAGACGAAGTAATTTCTCATGTAAACAGTTTCATGGCCCTTCTTTACACCTAGCCCCGGCACCTGTTTTCCAGAGCACTCAGGATGTTGACAGAGCAGTCGATTTGTGTTCAGACAGGTTAAACCGTTGTCAAGTCATTACCTTAAGGAAACTGCGTTATCAGATTGTGTAGTGAGAGACGCAGCGAAATAATGGCTGGGAGGTGAGATGCTCTGACACCACAGGAAGTCAAGCATCTATATGCTAAAAGGGAGCCACGTAATTCTGATACAGAAATACAGCAGACTTTCATATTAATACCACACAGGCTAACATTGACTGTGCAGAAGATGGGCCTAAAAACCAAACAGAACACAAAGAGAACATTAGCTCAACTGGTAGCTCAACTGGTAGAGCATTGCGTTAGCAGTGCAAAGGTTGTGGGTTCGAACCCAGGGAATGCAAGTACTGGTAAAAAAAATGTATACATTGACTTCACTGTAAGTCGCAAAGCGTCTGCCAAATGAATAAATATAAATATAACATTACTCCTCAAATACAGCCAATTCATGTTCCATAGAAAGACATTTATAAAAATTCTTGACATCCATTTTGCGTCCTCTCACTGTCACTGTAGGCTAATTAATAGTGTTCAACATTTTTATTTGGCCCTCTATAAAGCCTTTTCATCAGTTTTCAAACATGCTTCTTCTGCTATTCTTTTTCAATAACCAAATTTAGGATGACAGTTATATGTTTAGCTATAGGTTTAGGATGAAAAGCCAAACAGTGTTTAGGTTTTATTCATATTCCTATTAATGACATGGTGCTTTCTGTTATTGGCTAAAAAGAAACAAAAAAAAGTAATGATTTTGTGGTAATGAACAGGAACTTTATTTTCTTGCTCCTAAGTTAAAACCTTGACAAAGGGTTTCTCCAGTGCTGAAGGTCAATTTGCATAAAACACATTCATACAAAGAATTAAACTATACATCTAAAGGGTGATCCTTCTGAACCGCACATCTCTGCCGAGCTTCTGTCCGCATTTGGGACTAAAGACATGGGACCAACTGTTATAGAGACCTCTAGACCCCAGCTATCATGTGAGCATAGTCACTATTGGGCACCAACTGGGGGCACTGTTAAAAGCAGCCCGAAAGCAATTTTCTTCTATTTAACAATTATACATTTAAAATCTGATAACACCAATGTTTTTCCCAACCTCTAAAACCCCTAGGAGTACCTGCAGTTTAATACTGCCATCTTCCAATTATGGGGAATACACCAATGTATTTAAAAACAACAATTCCCAGCAGAGACGTGCCTTTGAACTTGTTACTAAGCTTACAAATCAGCGTCCATATTTAAAGTTCTTTCATTTTTCAAGCATAGAGTTAGGTTTAGGGTTTTAGGGCGTCTCGGCTATCACTCCGTTCACCACTCACACACTCAACACAATGTTTATCTTGACCTTCTTTGGGTTTTCTCCGCTGCTCTGAATTCACCATTATTTCTATTTTCAACCCTAATTATCATTCTACAATTTCAGGTGAACAGATTTTAGATAACGAAACAAACTCTTCAATTAATAAACAATTCACTTTCGTAAATAACTCAAATTACTCCATAACAAGATTTTGATTTCAACATTTAAAATCAATTATTACCAACCCGGTTTCCCAGCAGACCCATTTTCTAGTCACTTAACTCGTATGGGTGCTGCAACCACAGCTGCTCAAAAAGGGCTTTTCCGACATCAAATACAAGCACTAGGTCGCTGGTCACCAGAAGCTTTCAAACCTACGTCAGATCCAAACACTTTCATATCAGAAAGCTTACCTAGCCTTAATCTGTTAACTGTAACTAATTCATGTCACCTGCGCTGGTCCACCGTCATCGGCCTTTAGCGCGTATGTTCTAAATCATCCCCTCTACATTTATCACCTCATTTACACCTTTCTTATTCATCACATCAATTACACTTTTCATAAAAAAACCCACCTCGCATTAAAGTTTCTTTTAATTGTTTTTGTAGACTCCCCTGTTTGTTGGCAGAGTTTTGTCTTACTCTTTTGAGCCCTTTCCACTCGTCTAGCAGTGAAAGCCTGCTTTTCTTAGGCGTTGTTTGACACTCACATTCTCAATGGTGTGCAGGCACCCCATTTGGAAGTCGTGCAGGACCACCTTACAGCTGTTCTTGACCTTTGCAACTCTAAATTGCTGGTCGTGCCCCACCCATCCAAATGCTGTGGGCATCCTAACGCCCTTGATTGCAGGTGTGGGCCAACCCATTCGATGCCATGAGCATCTTCACTATAGCTCCTACCGGATGCTGTGAGGGCCCCTGCGAGGGATAAACGGGGCCAAAAACTCTATTCTAAGTTTTGGTTTCTTAAAATTTCTGAGCATCTGTGAGCATCTCAGCTAAAGCTCCCGTTGGATGTTGTGAGAACCCTCCCGGTCATGTAGTCATAATTTGTTTTGCCTCTATTCCGTTTCCTGTCTGTCACATTAGCCTGTCCTCGATAAGCCCGATAAGATAAGAGATAAGATAACAAACAAGAAAACCTTAAAACTGGAAACAAAATATTGAATAGAGCGCAATACTAAATAGCTTTACTGATGATTAAAAAATGATACAAGATTTAATCATTTTTGCTTTTGTAAACAGAGTTCCTGTGCTAGTGTTGTGTCCATGAGAAGGAATCTCTCTCTCTCCTCCTTTTTTCTCTTTGTCATTCAATCACAATGGGCAGATTTTCTAATATCCATTATTTCTATATTGAGGTCAGTGCAATGCTGCTGGGTTTGCCAAAAAATAGGCAGGTGCCGGTAAGAGCCTTCACTCCAGACTGAAATAAGCCTGCTTATAATCCCTTGCACATCAATTTCAAACCATTTCCATAAAGCCATTAAAATACACCTTGTGTCATATGAGGAAACAGGAGTTAGGTGCACAAAGCATGTTAAGCGCTAGATGTCTAGAAGCTGGATCCCAGATTATTGATACAGGACATTTAAAGGTAAAGCTAAACTTCTGTTATCACACATTAGTTCAGAGTTGCAAAAGTGTTTGTTGGTTTAGCACAGCCAATTTGTACCCAGGACTAGAACTTTAGGGCAACTTTTGTATCCGTCTCTGTGAGAAAAGATCATCAAAAGAAAATCAAAAAGCTGTAAATTGGAGCTGTTGCTCAGTGATTAGAGGCTGGGACATAATGAACTATTGTTGCCTTCGTGCCTGCCTGCCTATTTACAAGAGCTCACATGAATGACATCACAGGTTATAACTGCAGTACTTTATACATTTTAGAACAGCCTCAGCATGAGTACTAGTACATCACTTAAAATCGCATTGCACCTCAGACTAAAAGCCATCAGGTCTCATACAATCAGATATCAGGGTAAAATGGCCTCAGACTAAAAGCCATCAGGTAATTCCAGAGCCCTTGAAAAAGAGTTGCGACACTCCTATAAACTTCCATTAGAAGAATGGAATGCTGAAGTAACTTCTGTCATAGACTGACCAATAGTTCCAAATACTAAAAAGCGCCAGCACTGAACTCATTCATTTCAGTGTTTTCCAAACACACTCACAGGTAAGTTGAAGTTGGAGTTTAATGTATTAGCAGACCTCTCATGAATCTAGTCAACAGCAATACTTTATGAAGGCCGCTAATCCTAAGTTTATTTATTGTTAGATAATAATATCATTAGGTAATGCGAGCAACACTTCACTGACACAACCAGTCATATTTTTAACTTTAAGATAGCATACAATGATTCTAAAGCAAAAGATATTCCTATTGTCATTGAAGCAGTAAGTCTCAAGTTCCAGCTGTTATAGGGGATTTTCTTATTTATTTTATTCATTGAAACAGGCAAATTATACAACATAACTACAAAGCCCATTAACACGGGGTGACGTCAAGACCAGGAAGCTTAAAGCACTCTGTGTAAATTGATGGTCTGATTTTTCGGTGTTGTTCTGTCATAGAGTTAAAAATGCCAAAAGCAAAACATAAGAGAAAGGGGTAAAGCATAACATTCAGCATTTTAGACCATGTGTTCCTCCTCACCTGTGATAGAAATACTATCTACAGGTGGGATACACGCGATTTATGTGTTGTGTGTTTGAGAGCGAAGCACGCTCAGTCAGCTCTTGAGGGAGTTGACGGCCCGCATTGTGAGTTTTCTCATTGCGGACGCTTCGCCCTTCGGAGGGCTCTCTTTGAGGAGGGAGCCTTCATCAGCGTGTTCTCGCGGTGACGGTCCCACTTCTGCCGAGACAGAGCACCGGCTGCGCTCGTGGGGTCCGCATATGGAGCTGGCGGAGGAAATTGAGACAGGCAAGTCCTTATCTCATTCCTCTCTCTCTGGGTTCGGAAGCCTGCTTCGCGGTCTCTTCCCCCAACAGGGAAAGGGCTCGACTCTCCGCCTCTCATCCTCTGACGAAGTGGATGTAGAAAGCATTGATGAGTCCTCTCTGTATGAGCACAGGTATAAGGCAATGCCACGGGTATATAGAGCAGATGCTAGCCAGCTATCTGTCTCCCGATGCGGCGGCATCCTTAAAGGCTCCGGGCGCAGGGCTGCTAGACGGGAGCAGTCCCACCTGTGTACCAGCTCCTCACACAGGAGGTCCCTAGAGAAGTCCCCCCACTGAGGTCCCTAGAGAGTTCAGATCGGAGGTCTCCTGCCGGGTTTCTGTTACAGGGCACCAATCCACTCACGCTGAATATACCAGAGGCCAGCCTTGAGAGGCTGGTACCCCTAAAGAACTACCTGGCAGCGTGGAAGCTACTGCCAGGGGTGTCTCAATAGGTCCTCCATACTATAGAACAGGGATACAGAATCCAGTTCATTTCTCACCCACCTACTTTTGGTGGGGTTCTCTCTACATTATTGGGGCCTGCGCAGGCTCTGGTTATGGAACAAGAAGTAAACACTATTTTGAAGGAGGAGGCCATCGAGGTGGTCCCTCTTCAGCTCAGGGAGTCTGGGCTTTACAGCCATTACTTCATAGTTCCCAAGAAGGATGGGGGGTTGGGTCCTATTTTAGATCTGAGGCATCTGAACTGCTCAGTTAAACAACTGAAGTTCAAAATGCTCACTGTGAGAACACAATACGTTGCATCCGTACCTTAGACATGTGAAGAAAACCTTGGTTCCTCTCCCAGGGCCCGGTGCTAGGAGATCTTGGTTGCTGTGTTATGCTATCGACAGATGCATTCCTCACCGGTTGGGGTGCGGTCATGAGTGGCCGCCCAGCTCGTGGTCTATGGAAAGGTCGCCATCTTACTTGGCACATCAACTGCCTAGAAATGCTAGCAGTGTTTTGGGCTTTAAAGCATTTTCTCCCAGACCTAAGAGACCGCCACGTGTTGGTGCGCACCGACAACACTGCGGTGGTAGAATACATCGACCACCAAGGAGATCTGCAGTCATGCCCCCTGTACAGGCTGGCGCACCCGATGCTTGTGTGGTCCCAGGGGAAACTCCTCTCATTGAGAGCAGTTCACTTCCCTGCAAGCAACCACTGTAAAGCAGTTTCAAAACTGCTGGGCCTTATGGCAGCTGCGTCCAACGGAATTCCTTTTGACCTGCTGTACATGAGGCCCCTACAGTGGTGGCTTGCAACCAAGGGGTTTTTCCCTGAGGGGAAATCCACTTTGCATGATCAGGGTCACATGCCTTAGACATGTGGAGGAAACCTTGGTTCCTTTCTCAGGGCCCGGTACTGGGAGCTCTTCGTCGCCATGTAACTCTTGCGACAGACGCATCCCTCACCAGTTGGGGAGTGGTCATGAGTGATCGCCCGGCTTGTGGTCTGTGTGGAAGTAGCCATCTTACTTGGCAATACTGGCAGTGTTTCTAGCTTTGAAACATTTCCTCCCGGACTTGAGAGACCGCAATATGATGGTGGTCCCAGGGGAAACTCCTCTCGTTGAGAGCAGTTTACATCCCTGGACGCAACTTGGGAGCAGACATCCTGTCAAGACAGGGGCCGAGGCCCGGGGATTGGATGCTTCACACTGAGGTGGTGAAGCACATATGTTGTATCTTTGGGCAAGCCAAATTGGACCTCTTCACCTCTCAAGAGACGCAATTTTCTCATTTGGTTCTCTCTGGCTCATCCAGCTCCACTGGGGCTGGATGCCATGGTACAGACTTGGCCGAGGCTTCGTCTGTATGTTTTTTCCTCAATCTTTCTGCTCTTGGGAGTTCTGGAAAGAATACGCCAGGACACGGTATTTGTGCTCTTAGTAGCCCCGTGCTGGCCGAGCCAAGTGTGGTTCTCGGATCTTGTATCTCTCCCACACCGCTCTCCTTGGAGGATCCCCTTGAGGGGGGACCTCCTATCTCAGGCAGGAGGCACCATCATGCATCCCCGCCCAGAGCTGTGGAACCTGTGGGTATGGCCCTTGAGGGGGTGCAACTCATAGCTTCTGGTCTCTCAACTGAGGTTGTTGAGACCATCTTACAATCCAGAGCTCCCTCTATGAGGAAATGGTATGCCTTGAAGTGGCATACCATTGGCATACCACCGCTTCGCCCCTCTCCGCGAGCCTAAACATGCTGCCATGATCATTGGAGATTCCATCGTTCCGCCATTTTCACGCTACCTCTGCCAAAGGTAACGCATTGGTTCAGTAGACTTTTTTCTTTAAACCAGTGGTTAATTTCCTGGTGCAATGAACAGAATCTACTGTTTATAAATAATTGGTATGTCTTTTGGGAGCGACCGAGGCTTTACCGTCCAGACGGCCTGCACCCCAGCCAGTTTGGAGCAGCTCTACTATCTGACAATATCACCAGGACCATCCGCTCAATTTGACTGGCAAGTTCTACTTCTAATTCTAGCCGCTGCTGTAACGTAAATTCAAATATAGACAACGTGTGTGTGGTTAAACATATAGAGATTGTGTCTGTTCCCCGATTAGTGAGGCATAACAACAAACACGCAGCAATATCTAGACAAAATCTTATTGCAATAAATACAGGAAATAACACGACAGAAAATAAATGCCATTTTAATCTCGGGCTTTTAAACATAAGATCTCTCTCATCAAAGACCGTCATTATAAATGAAATGATCTTGGACAATAGTTATGACATATCATGTCTGATGGAAACATGGATAAAACCAAACGAATATGTTGGCTTAAACAAATCCACCCCGCCAGGCTACTGTTACAAACACGAGCCCCGTCCGGTGGGCCGCGGTGGCGGTATTGCAAATATTTACAGTGATTTTCTAGGGGTTAAACAAAC
>JAZGTK010021868.1:0-10462 GCA_036877625.1 Ambastaia sidthimunki
TTTTTTTTTTTTGCAATTTTTCTACCCACCTCGTCGCTCTCCCCCTTCTCGGGCTTTCGCTGCGTGCGTCATAAGCGTTGGTGTCTGCAGCGGCTTTTTAATGGGGGCTGAAAATTTTCGCTGCTCTGCCATCTAACGCCACAGACTAACAGTAAACAGCTTGTCTGGTCACAGTGTAGTGCCAGCCAGGAACACACATGCACATAAAACATGTTTTTACTTTATTAAATTTAGCAAAAAATAAAGTCTGAGGCTCCGCCTTTTCTGTAACCACATCGAAGGTATTAATTATGCTCGGACCGCACAAACTCTGCTTGTTATTGCACACTCGAGACCGCTCAATGAGCGCGCGCACATATGTGCATCAGTTCATGCCACGGTGCTGCACAGTCGACCAACAACAATTATGGAAAGGTTTGGCCCGACATGAGTCCAGAAAACACATGTATACACAGATCAAGTGAATTAAGTGGAGTCGGGAGGAGATTTCCTGCGCTCTCTGTTTTTAAGTCTGTCAATGCAATGGGCTGTTTTGGAGTCTTTTGTTGGTCAGAAAAATAGCATTGACTGAGACCATCGCTGGATACAGGGAACTATAATCAGCCCTACACAACTCGCAAGTCATAGTTACAGAGATATTATGGTTTTATGGTATTTAGTTTTTTTTTCAAACTTAATAGAGGTATTATTTAAGGGGGGCATATCATATTTTTTTAGAACTGTATTTTTCCATTGTGGTCGATCTTGTGTGGGCCATATATAATTTTAGCAAAAACATCTATGCCAAAACATAATTTAGTGTTTCATGACCATTTTCCTTCATTTCTTTGACCCTTGAAATTAAACAGACAATTTTTGCTTCCGTGCCTATGTAAATAGCTTCTTTGCATGTGTGTGTAAAATGAGTAAGAGTGGCGGCTGTGGGTTTGCTGTTGGGTCCAATAAAGTTTATAAGTGCATCATCCCTTAATAATAGTCTGTTTAAAAAGGCAGGCCAGTTTTCTGAACACTAGATTGGTGTTGCTGATGTGTAAGTTATGCATTAATATTTCCCGGTTTTGATATCAGAAGTTCGGTGATTTTAGAACGGGACATTTTTTCTAGCTTAAATTCTAAAGATTGGTCTTTGAAGAAAATTTTAAGTTCCAAAATTATGTGTTTTTAGTGCTCATGTCTTCATGGGCTATATCTTGAAATGTAGGCGCGTAATCTGGTATTTTGTCATTATGTAAACCATGCATCCCACATACACATACAAAGCACTTAGGAATCTAGTCATATAGTAAAAAATGCTGCAGTGTGGACAACCAGGTGCCCACAGATATCTTGTGGCCTATCATTGTCAGACATTCACCTCAGCCACCTCCCTCTGAAGCTCCACCCACCAGATCTGAATCACCCGAATACTGATTACACTCACCTGTTTCCAATTATCTCCTGGTCATAAAAGTATACTCTCACAGTTCAACGTTGTCGGATCTACCGTTCACTACCTCAGCGCTAGCTCTCGGCCGCTACATGCATCTGTCTTCCCGAATTCCCTGGACTTACAATTCATATACTGTGTTGGACTATCACTTTCCAAAGGACTGTCAGATAAGCTATCACTCCTGTTTGTATCATCATCAACATGTATCAATAAACCCCTCATTGTGTTATTTCTGTCTATCTCGCTTCATTCCCACCACAGCGTGACAATCATCACCTCAAACAAACACATACTTTTTGCATTAGTAATATTCTAAAGCGCTACATGTCGTCTACCATTTTACATGCTGTTATGGAATACAGAGCAATTTCAGAGACTGATCAACCTCACATACTTTTACATTATTTGAGGCTTTGTGGACAGCATTACCAACTTTAACTTACCAACCATATCATCACCATGCAATTGTGGTAAACCTGGTAACTTTCACTTTATAACCACTCATAGATACCAAGAAAGGGCAAATTGTAACCTTTTATAAAAACAGTTTTTGTTAACACAGTTGAGCTCTGTCTGTAATCACACACCAGGATCTTTCACCTAGAAAACTAATGTAAATGCTTTAACACACACGCAAGCTTCATATTTGTGCTTATAAAACTTTCTGATACAGTTGTCCCATAGGTTTCTATTGTAAGTGTATTGCAAACTAAGAGACAGAAAATATATTTTCTGTAAAAATGAATTTCAGCTAATAAATTCATGCAAATTCAAGTTTCCTTAACACTTTTTAAAATGACTTCAGCATTACTAGTGCCAATTGCGTGACCAAACACATTACGCATTTGTAAATAAACAGATGTTCTCATTGAAGTTGCCTTTAGCAAAACTTATTATTTAGAAATAGAACCAAAATTGTGTAATGTGCTTTAAATTATACAAATTACGCTACGTAAATGTTCCAGATTGGACACATGCTATTGACTGTCTGATTTTAAAGAGTCTGACTCAAATATAAAGTGACTGGTTTTCAAGTAATTACCCAGAAACTTCAGCCCAGTGGGACAACATGGTACAACCAGTGACAGAAAAAGATGACATGAGGGGAGCCAAAAAGAGAAAAAGGGGCCTATGGCAGACATCAACCCTAAAAGAGTGAGAGGGAGAATTAAATAAGAGGTGCAAAGGAATGAGGTTTTCAAAGCCTCCCCCCTAGCAAACACAGCCCTGAAGCAGACACACCAATTTAGCACTGGTTCTTAAAACACATTTGTGAAAGGATCTCTTCAGCTGCACAGTAACGTCCACGCACAGAAGCGTACACACACACGCACGCACACACACATATATATAAACTCTGAGTGAATGAGTTTCTTCAGACCTCAGGGGAAGTGCCTCAAGAAAGCAGGATGTTCCCCATCAGGACATGTTTGAGTCTGAAGGGCCTACAGGAGTTGAGCAAACAAACACTCACAGTATAAATGCAGTTCTTTGTGACAGTTTCTCTTTTTTAGAACTTAGAAAGGTTTTGTGGTATTTGTTTACTTTATGCAACAGATACCATACTGTCAGCCTGTGGCTAAGGTAGAATAGCTTATTTGTGTCCTTTTACCAAGGACTTACTGTAAGTATTTATTACAAAATGTATAATAAGCATAACATCTTTCAGCAATGTCAGAAGTTCTTCTTAAAGAAAATAGAAAAATTGCTCAGATGAACCATGAACCAGTCAGGGACACTGAGAGCTGTAATAGAAATTACAGTAGAAGACATGTTACATAACTATGGTAATTATGTCCATAGAAAAGTACCTTGGATGCAATATAAAAAAATGAATGTTGTAATAATGTTGCAGTGTTGCTATGTATATTGTTTTCTGCATTGTTGACCGTTTATTTCACCTGAAACTGTAACTAATAAAATCAATAATATTTCATGTCCCTGTATTCATTGTTCTGGTAAGTATCTATTTACTAAGCAGAATAATGTACAACCAGACAGTTATTGTTACAAAATAAACAGGGTGAAACAACCCCCTGCTCACCCTGTCTAGGTTCATTTAGAGATAAAGTTCATACTGACTGTACAGTACATTATGTGTGCATGACGACATGACACATTTTCACAATGTGTTTTTCTTACTGTAGCAATTTAAATTAAATTTGAAATAACTTGATAACTATTTAATGCCGGCAAACTAAATTTGAATTACTGAACACAGCACACACAAATATTGAATATTTCAGCAGAACGTGTCAAGCGGGCACTCATTTTGTTGTGTTTATTGAAAACATTTTGATTGACAGCATAAATCCGTCAGGCACAGACTGATAGAGTGTAAAGAGGTTCAACAGCTCGTAAGGGGCACAACTGAAACAGAACGGAATGTTCCAGAGATATAGCGATATGGAAAAATAATGAAAAACAAAACACTGAAACACTGTTAGTCAACTACTCCATTCGTTTGTTAAACAGAGAGAGATGCAAATGAAGGCTGAATGTCTCTGGTGTTTTAATTCTGCAAAGAAATTACCTCACTGTATAAAGAAAGCAATCTACCTGGAATGCAATGCAATCCTTCTGTATGAAAACACTGTAAGGAAGCTTTAATCCCTATTAAAAGAAAAACACACACCTAGGTAACATCATCTGCAAATTTAAATCTAAAATTTATTTTAATGTCTTAATTCTAATAAGAGCTGCATGGCACTATCAAATAGAGTTTAAGAGGAAAAGAGTAAGTGTGTGTGAAGAGGTGACATCAGACCAGTATTGCTAATCATACAGCCACTTTAAAAGTGCCGGAAATAAACATAATTCTTGACTGTTCGGAAGTTCATGTAAACATTAAAGAAAACCTTCTGCTAAAAACATCTTGGCTCTGCCTCCATTCTAAAATACAAGAGCATCAAGGAATGCTGTCCTTTAAAAACAAAAGTGAAAAAGGTCACAAAAACAAACAGATTTTTTTTAAGGATGAAGGAAAAAAACGAAACAAAACATAAATACAAGGAAATAAATAATGCTGTTTTTGATCAGGAGGGATAAGGACCAGCAACATTGTTTGATATGTTTGAAACAATGCAAAGGGCCATCAGTAGTAGAGCAGAGGATGCAGAGAGCATCAAGAGGTGAGCCAGAGGTTACAGGTTGTACAAATAGGAACCAAACACTGAGCACTTGGTCTTCCGCCCCATACCAGTAAACAATTAACTCCACACATAATGAACAAACAGCAAAACACTCAAAACACTGTATCTTTAAGGGCTGTTCACACAGGGTGTGTTCTAACGTCCATTTGCACACTTTTCATAGTTTTTCTATGTAAACATGCACTAGGTGTCTTTCAGCTATTCAGCGGCTTGTGATGTTTTTGACACCGCATCAAGTTAAAAGAAGTTTCACTTAAACGCTCTCGAGACAGCTGCATTCTCCTGTATTCTGTTTGGGAACGCATGAACGCGCCTGTGTGAACGGCCCCTTAGAGAACACGATGTCCCTCAGCCTGAAGAGGAAATGACAGAACAATATCATTCACATGTATGAAAATCCAAACTGAGAATTAAGTTAACAAAGTGCCTTACAAATATCCTGTTTATATTTTTAAGAAACACCCTGCTTATAATTAATGTGGCTGTACATTCAGACCATGCGTCACAATATTCAGCCGCTTAATTCCCCCTCAGGCACTTAACAAGTACAAAAATTCAATGGTTTGCAGGAGGAGGGAAACACTCTGCCTCTCTTTGCACTTTTACAGTCATCTCGTATCAAATCTACAGTTTTCGTATTTTAGCAGCAAGCAGATCATCCTACTGTCTCCCTTTCTCCCCATTATATATTATTGCCAGCTTTCTGCTTGAATGCAATTGTCTGAGAACACCCTGAGACACGACCAAGCTATCCCAGAATGCTTTGCTTAGATTTGTGAAGCCAGAGACACTCATCTGACAGCCATGCACGCTAGAACTGAATAGCAATAAAGGTTCTGTACTCATTAACATACAATTCAGAGCGGAGAGGAAGTTGAAGATTTTGGCACTTTGCAAACACCCAGAGGACTACCTCAGAAACATTATACACTTTCATGTTAAGAGCAATTAAGAGCATTCTTAAAACAAACTTTCTTAATATGGTTTCACCATATATCTATTACTATATAAATTTATGCCATGGTTCAACCACACAGCATTCCTTCATATACAGCTTGATGAAAGGACCACAATGCCAATCCTAGGGAAGATCACCATTAATAATACTTTGGGGAACGGTCTGTATCTGTTAACATGTCTCGAAATGGCATACATGGAAGCCCAACATGGAGAATTGATTATTTGACAATATACAAAAATGCTTAATTATGGAAAGTGCTGTTAGTGTCTTACTGGAGTTAAATATACCAGCACACACTCCCCCTCAAGAATAGAAGCACTTGTGGTCCTTTTACAATAAAATTCAATACTGAGATAATGGGCAAAGCAACATTTGCATACAAATTTTATGTTTTTGAATCTATAACTTTATCATTGTTATACTCTCCTGATTTTGCCAATTTGATTTTCATACATTCTCGTCCCTGTAAGAGATGGAAGTAAAAGCAAAATTAAAATACAACCCACTGGTTAAAAAAATCGTGCACTTCTGTAGTCAATAACTTACAAAAATTTAAATCTCAAAAGAAACAACTTTGTTTACAGTACCAAAACCCAGACTATAATTTTAGACCTTAAACCCCTTTTAAAAACCTCAAGTCTATAAATAGCTTTACAAATATACATGTTAATTCAAATAAAACTTTTGTTTAGCTTTTTTTAAGATTAAATGTTTACATGATCTCAACAGTGTATGCTCACTTGCAATGCATTGTTCTTAAAATGTCATTATTTCATGATTTTTTAAAACATACACTGCTACTGACTGCAATATGATACATATTTATATCTATATATTTACAATACAATTTTTTAGATACATACAAATCACACAGTTATATTTTTTCTAATTGAATCTCACATCCTGGAGACATATAACTCTCTTTTCTCATCTTTCCCATTTTAAAAAAGTTCTAAAAAAATGAAAAAAGTTCTTTGTGAGAAAACAATAGAGTGGAGAGCAGAAACTGGCCATTGGTTAAATTCTCACTCCAGTCAGATATTGGGGTAAAAACACTCAATGTCCTCTTGGAGAAAATTCACAAGTACGACAAAATGACCTCGTCACTGTTACACAGCAACAGTGTTTGTTCGTTCATTTGTTTTAGTTTTCAACAATTTCTCTGTTGCGTTTGTTTGGTTTTTGGTAGGCACGGAATGGTTTGACCCTTCTTGACTGTGTAGCATAAAAGGAAAAACAAAACTGGCCGAATACAAAAATAGCAATTTTCTTTTCAAAGACTAAAAGCTGAATACTGGAAGAAAAGATGTTGCTGTAGGTGAGGAGTTCAATCTATCCCTCACACTTGAAAACAGCTTAGAGTTTGAAGCTGCTCGTTCAGAGATTCATGAGATCCACACTGTACTAGGAGCCATGTCTGCTACATCCATTGCCGGTCCTGTACTTGGGTTAGAAAGGTCCCAGATTTGTCTCCAAAGCAGAATCTCGTGGCTCTTAAACCAGCACTTGTTTATGTTCGTATGACCCCATTGCTGTGGTGATGTTTGGGGAGGCAGGGCTCATCAGGTAAGGGGTCGTGTGCAAACACTGAGTCGTCACCGGACGAACAGGTGCTGTTGGAGTCTGGACAGGTAGGTGAGTACTGCTCGAATGGTACTGACAAGTCCAAATACTCCTAAAGCAAAAACATGAACACAGACAAACATTAGAACTGGGTGCAATGGTTAGGGGTATGGTTGAGGTGTTTTGCTAGATGATATAAAAGATCTTACGTCAGTGGATGTCATGGAAAGAACTCTGTCATGATCTTCCACCAGCTGTCTAAAGGTGGGTCTTTGAGAAGGAACAGCATGCCAACACTCTCGCATTATCATGTACCTGCAGAGATCACATGATCAAAAAGAAGAAATGCACAAATACTGTTTGTTTATTAAGATGTAACTGCCCCTCAGAATGGATTTTCAAGCGTTTTCTTTTACTTTTATGCGGCATATTTCTTGTTTTCTAATTATATAAAAACATTGCATGCTGTCCTGATGTTTATGATCTATGCAATTCAATACATGAGTCATACACTGTCAAACAATGTACTCTGTAGCTTCATTTTAAGGAGACTCTAAGAAAAAATCATGGGCGTACAGTTCATGAGTGCAGTTGGCGGGTTTGTCCATTCGATGGCCCTCCTTCAGCAGTTTAAAGAGCTCCTCCACGGGAATACCTGGGTAGGGTGAGCCACCCAGGGTAAAAATCTCCCACAACAACACCCCGTAAGACCACCTAAGATGCAAGACAGGTCAACATTCAGAGCAAATATGGGACAGCAATCAGAGGAAATGTGAGCAGACATGTGAAACTGATACATATGTCGGCTGTGCTCAAAATAATTCAATGTGGAGCAACAATACTCTGTCAATCCCTTTCTCGCCCACTTTATCTCTGTCTTTATCTGTCTCGCGCTTCCTGTCTCTCTCTGGGGTGTTGATACTTGGCAGATGTGAGAGAGCAGTTTTGTTGGTTCTCGCTGAAGCTTGTATGTCTGTGATATAAGACGCGAGTCTGTTAAACTAAAGAGAGTGTGCGCATGCACATATGTGTATGTGGGTGTGTGTTATCACAAGCTGGGCTGTTAACTCAGGGCTCTTTTGTTTGGACCCATTCCTCCCACGGCACCACTGAGCAGTGCTAATCAAATTAGCCACGCTAAGAGACAACAGGAGCTATGAGCCAGCTAATGCTACCCGGCCAAACACACACACACACACACATACGGTTCAAAGCCTTATGGGGGCTAAATAATTGGCTTGTCATTATATCACTATCCGTTCATTAGCTTTGTGTTAGAGTCAGATCTCATTTACGGACATCAGCATGGTGCTCCCACAAAGGTGCACACATATACATACACATATACATACACATACTGTACACATATACATATACACACAAAACACATCAGCTGAAGTAAGGGCTTATAGATCATAGCATAAGTATGGCCAATAGGCAGAAGCCTATAATTCTATTACTGCTGTTTCAGGCCAACTGTAATTAAAATTGATTTAAATATATTGAAAAGTACAGCTGCGGGTCCAAAATTTGTTTGTTCTATAGAAAGTTAGTTAACATTCTAATCAAAAAGTACTGTGCAAAAACACACATACACACACGTTCACTCAGCTGGCATTGATGCTATCGTTTATTTCCTTTGCATTCCTTTACCCCTTGATGAACTACATGAACAGATGGCATGAAGAAGTGAAAAGATGGAGTGATAAAAGAGGTGGTATGCATGGCAATGTAAACTCACACATCGCTCTGGTGCGTGTAGACGCGGTCGAACAGTGCTTCTGGTGCCATCCATTTGACGGGCAGACGGCCCTAAAGGATACAAATCAGTCAGAACAACAATAGTGCTGAACCAGCAAGACACATTGACGCCCAGAAAAACGTCAACAGGCCTGCCGCTTAATCTCCTACTGTCCTATCTAATAAAAATACACTTTAGTAGTGCATGCCAGTAAAAACCCAACAGCATTCCATTCTCCAATGCTCTCTATTCTCTAACTGTCCCATCAAATACCCACATAGTTCACCAACTACAGCCCATAAGCAACAACCACTGTCACAACACCTTACTTTTCCAAAGGACACATGCCATCGACTGTGTTCTACCAGTGTTTGAAAACCTAATTTAAAACCCTATCAAATTGCCAAGCTTGCCAAGCTACAAGCCACACCTAATACTCCTAAGGTGGTTAATTTACAGTCATACTACTTGAAAAGTAGTGTGCCACACTACTAACTAGTAGCAGCTAACTACCCTGTGCATCACAGAAACATAAGGGTGTCAATTAGGGGGACAGCATCAAACTTGATATGTTAATGTACATAAATCTAAATGAAACACTAAACAAATCAAATAATACCTTATTTATATAAGTTAATGAGTATAGGAATAGTATAAAAATAATAATATAAGAATAGATTCAACAGGACTCAACAATGTGTTCTCGGAATGAGTTCCCGCCCAGTTGGCACCAATACTCCCATGCTGACTCTAGGTTTAATTTAACACTCAATTAATTTATGACAGTCTACTCATAAACTTCCTTCAAAAGTTCCTAATTTCACTGCAAACTCATTCAGCACCTGCAAACTTCACATTTAAAATAAATGTAACCACATTCTGTCTGCCTTGATCCAGTGCCACCCAGGAGCGCTATCCTTCAAGTATTGTGAGATTGACAATCAGTGTGGACTTACGTTGGTGGTCTTCTTGTAGTAGTCAATATTGTGCACGTCTCTAGCCAAGCCAAAGTCTGCAATCTTCATTACGCTGTCCTCGGTAACCAGAACATTCCTGGCCGCAAGGTCCCTATGGATACACTGGCAACATAAACATACACAGGGTCATCTTTTATGTTGAAGTCTGATAAGTGTTGACTGTGAAACACAAAGTTGGAAACCTGAAAGGTCTTTGACTTTTGAAAAACATTATTACTTCATAAACAAAAAAATGTACAATTGGGAATTTTAATATATGGTACCTTCTTTGACGCCAGGTACTCCATCCCCCTGGCAACTTGATAGGCACAGGACACCAGGTCTTTGAAAGTCAATGTTTCGTTTGGGATCTTGCAGGTGTCAAATGAGTAGTCCATCCCAGGAGGTCTTCTTGCACGGAGATACTCCCTAAGATTCCCTTTAGAAGCATATTCAACCAGCACATACAGAGGACCTGCATGCACACAGGTTTACGTCAGTCAGAAAAACGAATGACGTATAATGCCGTGTGATCATTGGTGTGTGTGTGTACTGACCATCTTGTGTGCATGCTCCCAGCAGGTTGATGATGTTCTTGTGTTTTCCAATCATCTTCATCATTTCCATCTCAGACACGAGGTCTGACAAATCCTTATCTGT
>JAZGTK010021869.1:0-10460 GCA_036877625.1 Ambastaia sidthimunki
TGGATCTTTGTGACAAGATGTTAATTTAACAGCTATTGGGGAATGAGTGTGGTAATGTTAGCCATGTTACCATAGAGCTAATCTGGAGAACATGTTGTACACATTACATCGCTATTAGCAGCAAGCTTTCATCCTATACAATGCCATTTCCATGGCTACAAACTCCTCATTCTTTAGCAGCAAGTTTGAGCCTTTAAAATGTTCTGTCCTCAAACGTGGAGATGACTTACTCTGAAACTAACCCAAAACAAATTCCAGATGTGGAGAGCACTGACCTCGCCATTCCTTCTGCGGCCGGCGAAAACAAGTGATTCTTCAGTCAGTTTCTTTCTCATGCCTCTATTCTGAAGAGAAATAGAAGCAAATGAAAAAAGGAGCAGGGGCAAATATCTAAAGCCCCCATGAGAGGAAGCTGTTATTGAGGCTGTTACTGAATTTTTAACTCTCTGAAAACGTTTGGAAATGTAAATTGTTTGGCGTTCAAGCGCAACAGATGTGATGTTTTCCAGGAAATCAACCTTTAAATTGCTTAAGATTTTCTCAGTATGTTAAATTGGATGAGGAAAGAGTATTTTAAAATGGAGAAAATACACACTTGCCCTTTAAATGCAAGGTTAAATATTACATTTATTAACGTTGGTATATTATGCACTGCATTTGAGGCTTGGCCAGTAAGGGTAATATATTTAGTCCATTGTTAATGTCATGAATAGCACCAAAAGCTATATGTACAGTAACTCAGGTTTTAATGAATCTTTCATCTGACTGATATTTGTCACCATAGCCAGGCTTTTGTTTGGGATTCCTGGCCCTGTGAGTTTATACGTGTGGATGTATGTGTTGACAAATCAAGTTACTGTATCAAGCCACAGTCACTTGGCACATCTGAGGGTGTGTGTGGGAACAAGCTTCCATTGGGCTTCAAAAGCCTATTGACACATTCTCTCCAAAAGAGCCTCATGTGGTTTGAGCAACCAGCCGCCTATCAGTGCAGATATGTGGGGCAACATATGGTTTCACATAGTTACACTGCCTGTACGGTAATAAAACAAAAAACACTGGGATAACATGACTTAAGCATTATAAGTCTATGGTAATCGGGGACAAATCTGTAGTCTTAAATTTTCAAAATGCTGGATTTGCTTTACTTCATCTGTGTAGACAGTAGATTGTGTTCGGTATGTAACCTGTCCGTAAAACCGCATTAAACAATCACTGGAGGTTTGTACAGCTGCGTGTAGAGTTAGATATAATAGATGTTTCTTTTTTCTCCTTCTAGGCACCATAATAAAATCCAAAGACTGGAGGGGAGCCTGTTGCAGAATTTCACTGCCCTGGACACTCTAGATCTGAGTAACAATGACATCACGGAGCTAAGAGACACCTGCTTTCCTCCAGGGCTACGAATCAAAGACCTGTGAGACCTTTAACTTTCTCCTGCACATGTCTGTGAAAATCATATTTAAATGACATCATGGTCGTAAGATCACTGTGTAATGTCATAATCTGAAGTGTGGTAATTCATCTCGGCAGGTACTTGGGCAGTAATAAGATCGTTCACCTGGAGTCCGGGACGTTCAAGAACCTAGCTGAGAGTTTGCAGGTCCTCAGACTGAGTCGGAACCGGCTCACCCACCTTCCTGTTAAAGGCCTGGAGCTGCCCAAGCTAACGCAGCTGTGAGTGCACTATACTAAACAGTCCATTAGTTCTCAGTAGATGACAGAAACAGGTCACATGACAGATCAAAGATCACATGACAGATCAAAATGAGCTTACATCATTATTCAAATGTGTGTGTGTGGGTGTACATTTATACACATGTGGGTTTGTATCAGCTATATCAGCATTCATGGTCAGAGGACCATTGGTAAACATCAGAGCAGGACAATGCCTTTATCCAGACTAGCTAGATCTATGCAGACCTATCCAGTGTGACCATCTGTACCTAATCACTTTGTTTCTGCTCATAACAGACTGGCATCAAAGGTAATGCTTTGTTCTTCAGGTGGATAAAGTGATACTGAGTATCTGTGTGCATTATGCAACATAAGCTCATGTTAAACCTCACACATGTGCACACACACCTGGAGTGCATTTCAAGAACCACAAAGCCACAGCTATGCTGGTGAGAGAGAGAGATAGGTTAGCTAGTTATGACTTCAAAGTGTGATCAGATGCGATTGGGCAGTTGATGTTGATTGATGGCACACTTTTGCAGAATGTGACACTGTACATTTTTCAAGCCCACATTTCTTCATTTATTTAAATTATAAACCTTGTGTGTGTGTTTTAGGGATCTGAGTAGGAACAGGTTGAGGTCGATCGAAGGACTCACCTTCCAGGGTCTGAGCAGTTTAGAGGTTCTCAAGCTTCAGAGGAACAACATCACCAAGCTGACGGATGGCGCCTTCTGGGGTCTGGCCCAAATGAGGGTTCTGTAAGTTTAGACTTTCACATGCTCACCACAAACCTAAAAACGTTAGAATAAAGGGTTTCTATGACACATGAAAGCGTGTACTGTTACAAAAGCCATATCATTGTGTGTTAATGACCTGGTTGTGTCACTGTAGAACATCTACATTATATCTAGGTGTTTAACTTATGTTTTTGTCATAAGTTAAAGTCATTGTCATTGTATCATGTAATAACATGCATGTCAACAAATTTGGTTTTTAAAACCATGAGTACATGACATGATTTTGATTTTTGAGTGAACTGTCCCTTTAAGAATTGATACAGTTATCATTGTTGAATCTGATGGTTTGTATTGTCACGTAAAGGCACCTGGACTTTAACAGTCTGCGGGAGGTGAACAGCGGCTCCCTCTATGGCCTGGACTCCCTCCAGCAGCTCTATCTCTCCAACAATTCCATCTCTAGCTTCAACCCTGAGGGCTGGCACTTCTGTGAGAAACTCAGAGAATTGTGAGAATCTTCTTTCTGTTTTATTCTTCCTCTTGCACTCATCATCTTGTTTTTCTTCTGAACACTAAAGCAATAAGCTACTTAAGGCTGTGCATTACAGTCAGTGAATAAATAGTTTAATTTAATAGTGATGTTAATCAGAATAAGACATTCTTTTGCCAAGTAATATTGTTCCTTGAAACTGAGAGTTGAAACAGATTTTTGTTACAATAACAATGTAACGTCCACAAATCAGTTGTAAAACATATTTTTGAGGTCTTGGATCTTTGGACTTCTATTTTGAAAATTGTTTGACTGTCAAAGACAGAAGGAGAAGATTAGTTTTTTTTTTAAATATATATATATTTTCTTGGGAAACGTTAATTCTCAATAATACCGTGATACATACATTGCAGACACATCTATTCATTATTCCTTTTGGGAAAACATATTTTTTTTGTTTGCTCATTTCCTAAACCTGAGAATAACATTCTGTAGATGGTTGTGTCGTTTAGGATTTAGAATGTGTCAAGATGTTTATTTGATGTTTGTACAGTTAAAAGATGCTTAAAAACAGAATATGTTGCTTAGACATTTTAGCGTGTCTTCTCGATACCTATATTTCTCACTTATTGCTCAGTATTGACACCTGTTAAACAATTAATCTCACATAGTCTTTACATTACAAGCCTCCATTTGCAATATGCTTTGCTATTATCCATTGCACTAAACACACAATATTATTTGCCTTTTATAGATAAGAACCGTTTAATGCCCTGATGATGCACTAGACGGTCTGCTTTTAGGAGCTTGGCCTCACTCACAAACAACACAATCCTCTGTGTCCACTGGGCATTATGTGGAACTCTACCTGAAAAGGGTTCTTATCTAAGTAACGCATGTATACACAGGGCAGATCCCTCAAGCGTGTCATATCATCCCTGTCTGTGATCCGTCTTCCTACAGCTAACACTCTTGTCTGTCGTGCTGGTTACAGGGATTTATTGATAGGACTCGTTTACAGTGGTATCAGCTAAGCGGTCAGCCGTGGTTTCGCGTGTACTGTGTGTTTATGACATGGCTGTTGTCTGACTGATACAGATGGCTTCTAATGAAATCCACTTTGTATTTTTTATTTATTTCTCAATCTGACTCTATTATTAGTATTTTTGGCAGCACTGCAGAACTAAGATGAAATATGAAATGCATAACTTTAAATGACATTATTGTTTGTTTGTTTTATCTTCAGGAACCTGTCGTATAATAACTTGACAAAACTGTCTGAGAATAGTTTCGCCAAGCTGGTGAACCTGATCTCGCTGCGTCTGGGACATAATTCCATCAGTCACATCACAGAGGGAGCGTTCAGAGGCCTTAGTTCTCTACGCACGCTGTAAGTTTGTTACCCTTTGGGAAAACCTTAATCCTACATTGTCTACAGAATTTAAATCCGTTCAAATTCAAGTGAGAATACAGCAAATTAGATTTTAGCGAAAGCACAACTGGAACCTATTTGAATTTTCTTTATTGGTCCTAATTATTGGTTTAGTACTTTTAGTGGGAATGGCTTGTACTGCATTTAAATCCATGTTTGAAATGAGTGAACAAAAATATCCTCTTACTGGTTTCTCAATCAGTGAAAAGCATTGAAGAATGTGTTGATTGATTTAGGGCCATTGGTGAAGCAGCTTTGAGCTGTCAGATTTGGTGAGAACGGTTTTCTTTCCAGAAACCTTTTCCTCATTGTTTCCTTGTTGGTTCCCACCAAAGTTGGATGCACATGTGCCTTCTGTGCAAGGCCTTTCTGAAGAGGCAGCCTTTTCTCTCTCTTTCTAAAAGTGCACAGTAAAAAGCATTATGGGTGACCAGTCTGACTTCTATAGACACACACAAAAAGTCTAAACTGCCACTTTATGCCCCTCTTTTTCAGCTTTTCTAAAAGAGAAGAATTCTGCCTTTACTTTCTTAGATGAAGGCTTTTCCACAGTGGGATGACAAGCCAAGACACAACACGGTCCTCAGTGCTGCTGGCAGTGGGCAGAGTGTGAAGGGGCCCGTGAAGTGTGATTCTGAGGGCCTCTGTTTCTCCCTCCTTTTCTCTTTTTTTCTGTCCTTCCTTTATATCTTACTTTCTTGATTTTCTTTGTTTGTTTCTTTCATGCTCTATGCCTTGCTCACTCGCTCTTCTCTGAGCCAGTTCTAATCTAATTATGGCCCTAGTGCCTCACAGGGGCTCCTGTTGAAAGGATGCAGGGAAGGTTTTAATTGGTGCACACTTCTGGTCGAGCGAGAGGAGCCCTGGTCGGGTGTGAAAGACCAGAACCGGACCATCTTTGAGTTGAGAAGGTGGGGGTCACACCCGGGGGCCTCCGGCCCCACTGTCATTAACAAGCCAAGGGTCCATTCAGAAGCAGCCAGCCAGAATGAATAGAATATTGGCAGCCGAGACTGGGCATGGAGAGAAAGTTACAGAAAGAACCAAGGGCCAATTGTGGGCCTGAAGGGAATGGGCAAATTCCCTCCACCCTCTCACCTCAAAAAAACTATTCTTTGTCACTGTTATACTTTAAAAAAGCTGCCAGTTCTATGATAAAGTGATGGTGTCTAGTAATAATACCATATTAACACCATAATTCACCTTAATATATAAGGTAACTTCAGAGGTTTATTTTACAGCTTTTTTTAAACTTAACTTTTTAAACTTTTAAAGTAAGGTTTTTGTTGTGATTAAGAATAGGTATGGGGTAGAATTATGGGATTCACATTATGGTCATGCACGATAATGCATTAATATGTGCTTTATATGTACTAATAAGAAAACCAAGCCAATAGGAAAACTACTAGGCAACTTGTTCAAAGAGTGATTTGGTCCCCAAGTGTTACCCAATGCTCTACTAATTGAGCTACAGGAACATTTGGCAACTCAGGTGTTGAAATATTAATTGATTCCAGTGCTTTAGAAATTACTTTAACTTTTATTATGACTTCTTGATTATTTAGTCAAAGTTTTGTTGAAACTGGCGAGAACAAACTGACTTAATCCATCATCTTTTGAGAGTCGTGTCAACAAGTGAAGGTCTCGTAACTGCGTAGGCAGGCCGCTGACATCGTCTGGACATGTCTGCACCTCGTCTGGAGTTGTATTATGGGATGTTCCCATATGTCCTTACCTGCCAATGTGTTTGGTGTGGTGATGGATTCAAACGGCTGTCAGAGTGAGTGTGTGTGCATCTGTGAGAGAGTTGTTTGTGCAAGTCGCTTTCAGCTGCCATGCATTATTCATGCATTAGCCTGTGCATTGCTGTGCTCCTTAATGTCACAATTCACAAAGGAAGGAATGTGCTTGGTTGGCAGAGAGAGAGAGAGAAAGCAAGAAAGAAAGTGTTGTTGAGTGTTGTTTTTTATTTCAACCAGGTGTCGAGGGCAGGCTGTGCCAATGCCTGATGTCTACCAACTGTACATAGACAAGCACCTCAATCCTTTCTCTGCTTCTTTCATAACCTTGTTCCTCTTCTCTGCAGGGAGCTTGATCACAATGACATCTCTGGGACTATAGAAGACACTAACGGAGCCTTCACTGGCCTTGAAAACCTCAACAAACTGTGAGTATCACACGTTGCGTCCTTCACCTATTTTGGACATCCAGATAAATTTTGACAAGTCTTGTGGGTGACTTGGTTTGTTTTCCTGTTGGATCCCTATAATCCTGCTCCACATAGCTGTATAATAAACATTAAATAGCCTACACTATATGGCCAAATGTACGTGGACACCATACCCATATATTCTAACTGAACATTGCATTTAAAATCGATGCTCTCGGAGAGTTTCCACTCCTCAAGGAAGGCTAGATGTTCTACTAGATGTTAAAACCAGGTCTGAACTTTGTGTAGGCTAGTTAAGTTCTTTCCCACCACATTTTTTATGGACTGGATTAGCATACTGGAAGAGAAAATGACCCTCAGCAAACTAAAGTTCTCCATTCTTAAGGATGTCATTGTGGCATTAAGATTTATTAGTAATGCAATTATGGGCCTCAAACATGTTAATTAAAAGGGGGTGTCAGCCAAACACTTTGGATCTTGGGAATTCTTTGGCCTCAATAATAGTCGTCTGAGTTAATACTTTGCCAGCATGCAGTGATTCTTCTATCACTTACATTTATTCATTTTGCATACATTCTAAGCCAAAGTGACTTACATATGAGATAGTGTAGCATCACACCATGCTTATCCATTAGGAATTTGAGTGGATTGATGTAAAAAGACAAGGAACCATAGGAAACTTCAAACTGTGTGTTACATGAGGGTTGTTTTTCATGCACTGCAGATTTAGGTAGAGATTCCTTAGTGATGAAGGCAAAGGTGAATTGGATTTGAGTGCCGGGCCAAACACTTTTTCATCATTGACCGGTAGGAGTTGGAATCAGTGAGGGTGTAAAATGGGAGGCAGGTGAAGAAGGGGCTGCGTTCCCACACATCAAACGACCCGCTGTGTGTCTTTTTGTTACGGGAACAGGGGTTTGTAAATCTGCGGAAGCACAACCCTGGCCAAATCCTGCCAGCTACTCTGCCAGAAAGCCTATTCACCCATCCTGGGAATATGTGAGAGAATTTATAGACTAACGTGCATAGCATCAAAGTGATTTCCATTGTTTTGTTTGAACAGGACGGTGGCCGTTTGTAGTTCAGGTGGAAGGCAATGCTGTAGTTTTAGCAGATTACAATAAAACCCCCTGCCCATCTTTGTTCTGTAATGATTTGCTTACATGCCATTCTGATTTTTTAATCTGTATGTGTCTACGGGTTCAGTTAGCATCTATTTAAAGTACTTCTATTTGTAGCCTTAGTTTTGTCTAAACGATGCGGCAGAGTATTTTGAATTATGACGTTGGCATGGAAGCTCAGGCTGGAAATTTCTCTTAGGGTGACCTGCAGATGGGTGGTTGCCTCAGAAATGGTGGGGGGGCAGAAGGAGGTGATGTCTTAGTCATTGAGGAGATGACAGATGCTGTCGCACACCCGCAGACCTTCAGGCCGCTGACAAACACGCCAGGGTTGGGCTTTGTGTGTTAGGAATTGATTAGAGATGATCCACGCAGTGAGCCTACGGGTGGCACATATTAAATACACTGTTGCAATTCTCGCATAACAAAGCTGGCAAACTATCAGGGAAGATCACCATATAAAAACAGGATGAAATGTTATTTTTCAACTTTTTCAAACCCTTTATTCCTATTACCACAATTTCCTAGGACAGTTTTAAGGATTTATTTTAACAAGAAACATTTTTATGCATTTTGGTTTTGTAAGATGATGCAGTTCCTTTGCTCAACCATAATTGGTTTCATTGTTAACACACTGTCATTAGGTCACCTCATTACCATGGTGTACCCAAATTTCATAATTTTAGTTTAATCATCTTACAAGAATAACCCACTTAAGCTTCAGATTTGATCAGATCCGTCCTTTCTACAATAGAGTAGAGGATTATGTTTTTGTAAGCTAAAGGATACTGGGAAGGTTTTGCTTATAACAGCATGCAGCTGCCCCTCACATGAGTCAACTAAAGCTTGGAAGCTAGTTTATGGTAATCCAAGGCCAGGGAAATTACCCCAAACTCAAGCAACAATGTCAAGTGTCATGACACTTAAATCAGGTTTTTTATATAGGGTTCCACCTTTTTTAATCCTCATTGAATGGTCCAGAGGCTTATAGGCAGGAAAGGCTCTGATCAGAACTTGTTCTGGTCCAACATGCTTAAGGGTAGAAATCGTGTCATCTGGGGGGATGGTTTACAAGAGCCTGTCAAGCTTTGTGGGTGTTTGTATGGTTGCTTTTGAAGAGCAAGCAGGATTAACCCTACAAGAGGGCAAGCAGCTCATTCTGGGTTTGAAACACAGCCTTGACAAGGTCACTTTTATTACTTTACAAGCTACACATCCTTCAGCCACTGAAGCTCTTTTTCATGTGACCTCGGGCTGGGGTCTCCACCCTGTCATCGCTATTAAATTCTAATAAAGATAAAAGTGAGCTTTGAAGAGCAGTGCTGGGCCGTGATTCCTCGCCCTCTTCCTAATCTCTACACAGTTCAGATTTCCAATCCCACAATCCAAACTAATTGTACCCTTTTTTCTTTCTCTTTTCCTCCGTTTCTGCAACCCGCATGTCTGGAACCTGCAGAACTCTGTTTGGAAACAAGATCAAGTCGGTGGCCAAGAAAGCCTTCTCGGGCCTTGAGGCTCTGGAGCACCTGTGAGTATCCCACAATGCAATTCGGCCCTACTGCGGCTGCCAAAAGTAAATGCTTAAGAGGGCTGCTAGCAATTTAATAGTGTCTTTGTAAAAGGAGAGGACAGAGTTGGTTTGCAGGGCCAGCTGCTCTTGTCTCGTCAGCTTTAACTTGCACAGGAACAGAGTTGTGGAACATATGGTCAGTTTCATAGAAGAAATGGAATTTTTAGGCACTTCTGCAGACGCAACTCCACGTGCAATACTCAGTATTGTTCATATAAAACTAAGTTTACGAAGCCTGGATTTGCATGCAGGTAGAACAGCTGTGTGTGATTATTGCCAAGTCCCCTTTATGTCACGCCTGATGGCTCTGTTTAATGTCTCAACAGGAACTTGGGAGAAAATACCATCCGCTCCATCCAACCCGAGGCTTTCAGCAAGATGAAGAACCTGCGCTACCTGTGAGTCGCATTAAACGCGTTTCTTCTTGCATGCAGAACTGATCATACGGCTACGATGTTTCCCAGTAATGTGATGTCTGCATTTCATATCCATTATAACTATAATTTAGGTTTTCTCTCCATCTGTTTTCTCCAGTCATATTCAGAGCGATAGTTTTCTGTGCGACTGCCAGCTGCATTGGTTTCCAGAGTGGCTGGTGACACGAGGGCTGCAGCCTGGCGTTCAGGCCACTTGTGCCCACCCAGAGAGCTTAAAGGGCACCAGCATCTACCAGGCCTCTCCACAGAGCTTTGTTTGTGGTAAGCACTGCTAGATCCTGCTTCCATAGTCTATGGCAGGAGGTGTGTGATGTTGTTTATGGTGTCCTACATTTGGTTAGTACTAAACAAAATATTCATGCACGTTTCATCCAGATGACCTTCCAAAACCTCAGATCACGGTCCACCCTGTTACCACGGCAGCAGTGTTAGGGAAGGATGTGCATCTCACCTGCACGGCTGCCAGCAGCAGTAGCTCACCCATGACCTTCACTTGGCGCAAGGACCAGGAGGCACTACAGCAAGCGGAGGTGGAGAACTTTGCCCATGTGCGGGCCAATGATGGAGGAGTTATGGAGTACACCACCATCCTCCACCTGCGACACATCACATTCAACCATGAGGGCCGCTACCAGTGCATCATCAGCAACCACTTTGGCTCCTCCTACTCCAACAAGGCCCGCGTCACTGTAAATGGTACTTTTTGATTTTACTTTTACGGCTTAATTATACCCACTGGTCTTAGCTGGTTTGAGATAGTTTCTTAGCCTGATCAACCTCAAAGTTGATCAACCTCAAAACTCTGAGACCAGAAAACCAGCTA
>JAZGTK010021870.1:0-10460 GCA_036877625.1 Ambastaia sidthimunki
CCATAACCGCTAAACAATGCTATACACAAATCAATTTAAATGAAATACATTTAAAATATAAAAGTTTTATACTCAACACATTAGTTTCACATTCCTTTGGGAAACAAAGACATCACTACAACTTCTGAAAGTAAAGGCATGTTTTACTGTTACAGTAACACTTGAATCTTTGACTGTACCTAACTTTGCATTAAAATAATGTAGTAATTGCAAACTGTAGTGCTGAATATTTCAGTCGTGTGGATATTTTGTGCAGCTGTACTGCAGGAGTGATGCAGGTTAACTGTGTGTGTTTACCCGCAGGTGTTGCGGTATCAGTCCAAGAGCTCATACCTGAATACAGAGCCGACAGCCGCTGTCCTGTTTGTGTACGTGGAGCGCGCCCACAATCTTCCTGTGAGTGACACAAATCAGATCTCCTTCATGTCTCTTTATTATCTCAGTTCTGAGATTTCTCAGCCATTTCAAAAGAGCTTAAACATTTATTATCATCACCAAGAATATGTCATTTAAACTGTGCTGTCCACAGTCATTTATAGCTCCACTATTACTGTATCTCAGCATTTCTTCTTAGTTGTTTATGTTTTTATTTGTCATAAGAGATTTGATGAGAAAAATAACGAGTCTGAAGAATCTGAAACAGAAGTTTTGAAAAGAGTAACTCTGGAATGTCTTAATATGTCTTTGACCACAGGAAGTATTTAACACTGTGCTTTCTGAATTATAAATCAAACACTGAGGTAAGTATATTTTATTTTTAGTTAAAGAAGAGCGGAAAGGAACCTAAAGTTGGAGCTGAGCTGATTTTAGGAGGAGCTTCTCACAGAACTACGGTCAGAAATCGCTTTACCGGATACAGTAAAACAGCTTTTGATTAATGGTGACTGTCTACATTTATTTTCTCTTTGTTTTGTCTGTTATTTGTGTTTCAGGTCTGTGATCGTACCAGCTCTCCTCAGTGGAATGAGGCGTTTCACTTCCTGGTTCGAGACCCGTTAAACGAAGACCTTGTTGTGAGGGTGAGGAATCACACACATTGCTGTGATTCTCCAAACGATAGTTTGTACTGCGTCAACTACAGAACAATATTGTTATATTTCTGTTATATATACGGAGTATTTTTAGTGTTATTAGTTCCAGTCACTAAATGATTTCCTGGATCACATTATGTTCCCAGAGTTTTTAAATAATCAATGATTGTAAAGCTCAATGGAATAATCTGCTCATCTTCTTGGCCGTCTCTCTTTTGACTTCTATCTCTCCAGTTATCTCACTGTTGGGATTTCTCTCTGGGATCTGTGGTGATTCCCATCAAAGAGCTGCTCTCAGAACCTGAACTGATTCTGGATCAGTGGCTGAACCTGGACGGAGCTTCACCTGACAGTCAGATTCTTGTCCGAGCTCAGCTGAAGGTAAACACACAAACACACATTTATATTCCAACATAATAATAATAAACTCCACCATATTCAGCTCAAGTCACTATTTATTTATAAAGCACTTTACAGAAACAAAAGAACAATCAGCTGAAACAAAAACAGTATGGAAATAAGAAAAAAGACTTACATTAGCGTAACTAACTGTAAAAGTTAGTTACGCAACAGTCCAATCAGCTATATGATTTGTACATCTACAACTAACTAAACATGTTGCTCGATTGTATTCTAGAGAGAAAAGAAATTTCATGAACGACATGAGAAAATGTCATGCCGTCACTACAGTACTTCTGTTTTTGGATGAACTAACCTTTGCAAATGTTGTTACTTTTCTTGTAGATTCTTTGTCCTAAAGAGACCAAGAGTTTTGTAGAACAGGATGAGAAGACTGAACGTCCAGAGACCTCCAGCATCAGAAGAAAACAGCAGGAGGAGATGCAGAAGTGAGAGATTTATCTAAAACCATCATGAATTCCAGCGTCTGTCAGTGTCATGATCGTGTGCTGTGTGATCTGTGTTTCGTTCCAGATCAGGTGTTGAGGAGGTTCCAGAATCTCCTGTTGCCATTACACCCTCTGTGTCAGTCCCAGAGGAGGAAGAAGAAGAGGAGGTCCCAGAGGTGTCTAGTTCAGTTGACCTTCGACCCCTGCACACCAGCCCTGACCCCAGCTTCGGTTCTGAGGTGAGATTGATAGGATGAGGTAAAAAAAGGATAGTTCACCCAAAAATGTAAATTCTATCATTTCCATCTTCCATTATTTGCTCACGCTCATGTCATTCCAAACTTGTATGATTGTAACCCAACAATAGTGGCACCCATTGACTTCCATTGTATGAACCCAAAACATGTTTGGAGACATTTCTCCAGATATGAGGTTAATAAAACCTCATTTTCTGTAGGGATTGCTCCGCCTTCACCTGCTAGAGGCTCAAAATCTGATTGCCAAGGACAACATGATGGGCGGAATGGTGAAGGGGAAAAGTGACCCGTATGTCAAGATCCAAATCGGAGAAACAACCTTTAAGAGTCATGTGATCAAGGAGAACCTCAACCCCTTCTGGAATGAGATGTATGAGGTACATTTGAGGCCGTCAAACCTCAGATGTTGTTTAGTTGCCCACTGATTTTACATCAGTGGGTAGAAAAACCTGCAGAACTGTGTTTACAGAAAACCTGCATGTTACAAAGGCAATATCTTATGATTAATGTTTTTCCCAGCTGGTTTTGACCTCAGACTCAACCTCAGATGTTCTAGTTGAGGTGTTTGATAAAGACATGGATAAAGATGACTTTCTAGGGAGGTATGCGGACCAAAATCATTGTATCTTGTGTTTATCTTTACATTTAGTGACTCACAAATGACTGTGTTTATAGGGTGAAGATAAGCCTACAGGACATCATTCACTCTCAGTTTATGGACCAGGTGAGCATGTGTTGATATCTTCTCTGATTGTGTTTTAATAATGTGTGTGTGTGTTGTTGTAGAAGGACTTTGATAACTAATCATGCTCAAATCATGTGGAACTGATTACCAAGCTGACAATTTTAGGTTATAAGAACATTTCCCTTATATAATATATAATGTTAAATAAACATTCTACTAACGTTACAGCAGGAACAGTTTTATAACTTTCAGAGAACGTTTAGGGGATGTTAGCCAGCGTTCTGATGATGTTCCCTGTTAGCTGCTTATTAATTTCTGAATGTATGATGTTTTCATTGCTGTCAGTGGTTTACTCTGAGTGATGTCAAACATGGGCGTATTCATGTTCTTCTGGAGTGGCTGCCCACCGTCACACAACCCCACACACTGCAGAAGGTCAGTAACACCTTCAGAACCTTCACAGCGAGGTTAAATCTTCAAAATAATATTGTGATTATATACTGTTATATACCAACAGCATCAGTACAGCCAAACATTTAATTATAATATTATAGATTTCCTATTCTAAATGATTATATAATATAAAATTCATTGTCTTAACATACTATACAAATAATTCACTTTATAGTGAACAATAGTAATCTAATGTTTATGTTATATATATATTAATTGTATACGTTTTGATTTAACATAATTTTGTATTTTAATCTCACAAACCGTCTGTAGTTCTGTTGTGAGTTCTTCAGGGTTCTTCAGGGTTCTGGGAGGTTCTGTTCATGTTTGTTTGAGTGTATTACTGTCTTGTTGTTTAGGCTCTGCAGCTCCAGTCAACACATTCATATCAGAACAAATGTGTCCCATCAGTAGCTCTGCTGAACATCCTGCTGGAGAGAGCACGTGCCCTGCCACAGGTACAGCCCACAAACACAGACACATGACGTTAAACACAACTGCCCTTAAAACAGTTACAGTTACAGTAACTCTCATGTGTGCAGCTGAAGGGTGGGAAGGAACCCAGGGCAGCTGCAGAGCTGGTGTTGGGTGATGTTTCTCATAAAACTCAGGTGAGATTTGGAGACGTTTATATACAGAGATCAGAGGCTTGTGTTCACTTCTGCTCTTAAAGATGAGAAACTGTGTTGTGTCTCCTTAAAGGTGTGTGAGAGCTCCACCTCTCCTCAGTGGAGTGAAGCCTTTCACTTCCTGGTTCATGACCCTGAAGATGAGATTCTGATTGTGAAGGTAAAAAAGATGAGATGTTTTTATATACTTTATATATTATTTATATATTTTTACAGATTTTTTTGACCTCATATTAACTGAGAGACTGCATGACACTTTTAAAAAATTATTTGTAACATTACAGGAACATTGAAAGATCAGAAATGTTTTTTAAATGGTAAAAATAAATTTAATGAAGTCATGATTGTTTTATTGATTACCATCAGCTTTCCAACGCTTGGGCGCAGCCTTTGGGTTCATTGGTTCTGCCAATCAGAGAGCTGCTTGTAAAACCGGATCTGCTGATGGACCAATGGCTGAGTTTGGATGGAGCAGAACCCGGCAGTGAAGTTCTGCTGAGGGCACAACTCAAGGTTAATCACTGGTTACTTTTCTAAGTTTAGATTTTAGTCATTAATATCATTTCCTTATGAACAGTAATGAAATGATTAAAGACAAGCTTTTACATTAGAGATAAAAGTTTTGTCTGATTATAGTAACACGACGCCCAACATGAATAAACACAGAAATGTTTTCTGGTTGAGGCCGTGGACAGTAATAAGTGGTTAAAATCTTCTACTTTTATTGAATTGTCATCAGATTTTGGACTCAAAGTTGGATCCTACTGTACATCTGAAGAAATCTGCTGTTGAAGATCCTTTTGTGGGTGGAGATCATAAGAAGAAAGAACCAATCACAGCTGAGCAAACACAGACTGCAGTCAGTAAGATGTCTGATAAGAAGACCCTGCCCAAAAAAGAGTGAGATCATTTTGTTGTGAATCTGCCCATGACATTTCATAGTCATACAACAGAATCATTTCACATTTCTGAACAAAACTCATGTGTTGGTGATCAACAGGCTGAGTGAACTAGTAGCTTCTACTTTACCAGTTCCTGTATCACTGTCAGAAGAACATCAAAAACATGAACCAGCTCCAGTCATGGAGGACCATCACGTGACACCCTCTGCTCCTAAAACAAAACCTGACACTGAGGTTTGTTTACTTTTTATTTAAGGTTTATTTTGTTTATTCATTTGAAGTATTTGCTTATTTAAAAGAATTTCTGTTGCACTTACAGGCTCTCAGAAAAATCCCTGATTCCACAGTGAGTGAATCTGGTCACGTGACGGAACCAATCAAAACATCTGGATCAGAAGCTGCAGCCCATGAAGAGCAACAGGAAACAGACAAACAGTGAGTTGATGACGTCTCGGACATTGATATGTTTTTGGTATGGTTATGGTTATTTATGTATTTCTGTGTGTGTTCATGTTAAACAGGTCTTACAAAAAGACTCCTCCTGCTTCTGTAGAGGAGTCAAAGGTCTCAAGTTCTTCAGACGTACGACCCCAAAAGACAAGCCCTGACCCCAGCTTTGGCCACAAGGTGAGTCAATTTGAACTGTTCTCTTCACATTTCCAGACTAAAGTGATTCTAACAAGTACAACATGTTTCTGCACACAGTGTGATGTGGTACATTTAGTACACAGAATAAATGTTCCTGTTGATGTTTAATATCTCTCCTGTAGGGGGTGCTGCGTATCCATCTTTTAGAAGCTCAGGATCTGGTTGCCCAGGACAACCTGATGGGTGGGATGATAAAGGGCAAAAGTGACCCGTATGTCAAGATCCATGTCGGAGAAACGACCTTTAAGAGTCACGTGATCAAGGAAAATCTCAACCCCACCTGGAACGAGATGTATGAGGTAGAACTAACATTCAAATAGTGCTGTTGTCCAGACAGATAAAAACATGATTAGATCTCTCCACACCCAGTCCAAACATTTTCCTGCAGGAACGTTGTTAATATTGCAGGAACTCTATTAGAGATAACAGCTTTCACAGAGAATCATTATTACAATATTATTATGTTTATAACTCTGAAAACGTTTGTCTGTGTGTATGTGTGTTTTTGTTTACTAGCTGATTTTGAGTCCTGATCATCACCTGGATGTGAAGTTTGAAGTCTATGATAAAGACGTCGACTCTGATGATTTCCTGGGAAGGTCAGTGCAACCAAACAAGAATGATTCATTAACCGGTAGCTCATTTAACAGATGAATCTGTGGGTCATTTGTCATGACGTATACACTCAATCATTCTTTACATTTTTAATTTTGAAGGAACATGACCTGAACTTCAGTATAAATTCAGTGTTTAAGAACCTCTTACACAGTATTTCTATACATGTTTGTCCAGGTTCAAGCTCAAACTGGGACACATCATCACGTCCCAATACAATGATGAAGTGAGTTTCATTTGGATGAAGTGTGTGAACCGTATCAAAGAGCACTAAACCCTGATGTGTGTCTGACTGTACTGTCTGTCCCTCTCAGTGGTTTACTCTGAATGACATAAAACACGGTCGAGTCCACCTGGTCCTGGAGTGGCTGCCCACCGTAACACAACAAGACAAACTGGAGCAAGTCAGTTTCAAATCTAAACACACAGATTTGTTGCATTTGCTTGTTGACTCGCTGTTGAAAGTGTTTGTGTTCATCAGGTGCTGCAGATGCAAAGTGTTCAGACGTATCAGAATAAATGTGTCCCATCTGCAGGACTTCTGTTTATCCATCTGGACAGAGCTCATGAGCTGCCGGTGAGTCACACTTCATCTCTGTCTTCAGTGTTTCTGGATCTGGATTAATGTGCTCCTCTGTGTGTCCAGCTCAAGAAGAGCGGAAAGGAACCCAAAGCTGCCGCTGAACTTGTGCTTGCAGGAACGTCCCTGAAATCCAAGGCAGGAGATTTTAAACACGTTAAAACTGCAATTCGTAACTTTTTAGGTTAAAAGTGAACAAAAATCAGTTATTGAGACACAGCAGATTTTGTAATATTTTGTTGTCTCTGATGTAAATATAAAGGTTTGTGATCGTTCAGCCTCTCCTCAGTGGAATGAAACGTTTCAGTTTTTGGTTCACGACCCCAGAAAGGACATGCTGATCATTAAGGTGAGAAGTTTGAATTTAGCTTTTAAATCATTTGCATTTACACTTGTGTTGAGTTTCAGGCCTTTAGTTAATAATGATTTTAGAAGGACTGTGACTAGCTTTTAATTTGTTTATTATACTCAACAGCTTTCAAGTGCCTGGGACCAACCAATGGGTTCTTTGGTTCTACCAATCAGAGAGCTGCTTTCAAAACCAAATCTGCTGATGGACCAATGGCTGAATCTGGATGGAGCTTTACCATGGAGTCAGATTCTACTCAGAGCACAGCTGAAGGTTCCAATGCCAACATTTTACACACAAATTGTTTTAAGCACTGCAGTACATTGACGTTCTTAGAACATTGTGAGGTTTCTTCAGTACATATAGAGAGGTTATTGTCATGCATTTTTGTGTTTATTATAATTTATATAAATGATTTCCTTCAGATCTTGGATTCCAAGATGGCCGCTTTACTGGCCATGGGTTCAGGTCCTGTGTTGAGTAACAAGCAGGCAGCCACCACAGGACAGATCAAAATTTCCATCTCCTTCCAGAAGAAACTCACTGTGATTATTCACGCATGCAGGTCTGCCAACTCATCAACTGACTTACTGATCATAATGTACTGAACAGGTTTTTTTGCATGGAATCTGTGCTAGGCTGACAGGAAGTACCATCACGTTACTGTCAGAAATAACCTGTAAGAAATAATGTAAGTGCTTTAACAAAAGTGCAAAGGTCATATTTCTGCTTTTAAACTCTGGCTGTCCTGCTAGACTTTCACAGTAGTTGCATTACTATAAACACAGTTTCAGTGTTTTTTACAAACCCTCGGGACGACTCTTTGATCATCGACAGTGAGACACAGATACGGGCGAGAGAGGTGGAATTATATTTAACCAGAAATGTTTTCATTTCAGTGACTGAATACTGTGTTGAGTTTATCAGCTGACTATAGATGTGAAGGTATGATACAGATAAAGTCACGAGTGTAGAGAGAGTCAGGAATGCTTTTGTGTTTTCAGGAATCTGGTTACATCATCGAAGGACGGATTGGACACCTACGTCTCCCTCATTCTGCTGCCAGATAAAAGCAAAGCCACGAAGAAAAAAACCAGCGTGAAGAAGAAAAACCTCAACCCAGAATACAATGAAAGGTGTTTGTGTTTATAGTGTTGATTTATGAAATGAAACCAGTAACATGTACTAACAGACATTTACTCAAAATGACCATGGTTGTCTCGTGTTTTGGACCATGGTTTCCTCAAGATGTGCAGGTAATACTGTAGTATTGTTTTGACAGTATGTTTAAGTTCATCGTGCATGTTGTCTCAGTTGTTCGGGGTTGGTTCTTTACTGAACTGTTTTTGTGTCACTTAATGTTTCTGGTCAGGTTTGAGTTTGATCTGAGTGTGGAAGAAGTTCGGCAGCAAGAGCTGAGTGTGTGTGTGAAAAACGCATCATCCTCCTTCATGCACCGAGACAAAGATGTGATTGGTCAGGTCAGTCTGAGTTTAGCTATGTGAAAATATAACTCTAACCTTGTTAACAATTGTAGGTTGCAAGACTGTTTCTGTAACATTTCTATTCTGATTGTTTGGTTTATTTCTGTAGGTGCAGATAAACCTGGAGCATGTTGACTTACTGTCTGGAGTCACTGAGTGGTGAGTTCTGTTACTGTAATACACAAGCATCTCATTTTCAGTAGCAACAATTCCTCAAACAAGTGACGCAGCGCTCTATCTGTGCTGATATGTAGTTTAATTAAAGCTGCAGTCTGTCACTTTTTTTTGGTTACAAATGGACAAAACTCATTGAGCAAGTACATAACAGATGTTCTTACCCTGATTCACAACCGTTCTTTCTTTCTCATCAGGTTTGATCTTCAGGAAGACAATTAATGAAGCTCTTCACCTTTAACCTCTGCAGTTCAAAATCTCTGCTAATGATTTTCCACGTCTGTCTCACTATCAAACAACTGAGTCATCAGTTCACATGATGAATGTGATATTTGCCACTTAATGCTGGAGTGTTACTGACGTATCAAGTATATTGTGATGATATAGATTGTAAAGGTGTGTATCAGGCTGTATCAGGTGACCCGTGTGCAGGTGTGTGGAAGGTTTTTGTCTTTGCAGGCTCTAGGACAAAGTTGCTTTTTGATTTTATGGAGGAAAAGTGTTTCAATATGGGTTTCAAACAGGTGGATTATTTTGTTTTATTATTATTGTTAGCTATGGTAAAAGGATTTTAAAGTTTGTGAAAGAGGTTTTGAGAGTTTTCTGTAAAGTGGTTTTATTTAGACACGTTTAAGAGCGTTTATGTATCACCATCTAAAAGTTTTTATTTGTCAGCCTTGTGTATCTCCAACATTATAATCTTTCATTTGTGTAAACAGCTGCAGCTAACATGTCTTGTGTCGCTTCTGTAAACACTGTGACGCTAAAACATGAAAAAAAAAATAGGTCAATATTATGATATTAAAGCTTGTGTTTGTGGCACATTTTGTTTGGCTTCAAAACAGTGATGTTGAGGACACAATATTCATTTGACAATCAACATTTTGATGCTTTTTTTGTTAGCAAAAACTGAACTTTACAGATCTAGACCAAACGCAAAATGCCTTTACAAAAATTCTGTATGTAAAACGTTTGTTTCATGTTCTTTGCATTTATTGGTTGATTGTGGCAGTTCTGTTTTTATATGTTTATATGTTTTTATAGTTGTGCTTTAGCTGCAAAATTGTTAAACGCCAAAGAATCAAACGTTAATGTTTTACTGCACATTTCATACTGTCACATTTCTACATGAACACCCACATACTGACAACATTTAATAAAACGTACTGCAGACCCCTCGCATGCTGTCAAAAGCCGTTTATTTCTGTTTGAAACAGTCATCACAGCATGTCACTTTTAACATGTATCGCTCACGCACAGTTTTACTGATGGTGCACCGCACTGTACAAACAATAAAATATTCTACATTTGTCATGCAGGACATACAGCGTTAAAATCTGCCATCAGTCAACACAAAGATGATTTTGTTTGTATAGGTTTGACAACCATTTTAAATGAATATCACAAAAACAACTTTTCTCATGCTATGAAGAGCTTTCCTTGCTTACGGGAGAGACGGACTTCAGACCATCTGATGTTGGCAGACATTTCCCACAAATATCCAAACCTGGAACCTGAAAAAGATGAGCTTTAATCACCAATATTAGTCATGTGAAATGAAAACACACATACATGCCTTCACTGAGCTCTATATATAACACACACACACACACACACGTGTCAATGAGTGAATCTCTCATGATGGTTGCTATGGCGCTGGGCTGCATCTGGTTAATCTGTCCAATCCACAGAAAGCACACCAGCCGTTCACCACCATACCGGCGGCGATGACCTCACTGCCACGATTCACCGTTCCTGCCTGAAGAGACGAAAACACTCATTAACACACTCAGACAATTAAGTGT
>JAZGTK010021871.1:0-10460 GCA_036877625.1 Ambastaia sidthimunki
CCAAAACTGATGGAACTTTTTGGTTTTTCCAAATTAAACACCCAAAATTCATTTTTAAAAATAAAACACCTTTAATAGTGTCAGTAAGTTATATTAGAGTAAGGATATCTCAATAACAAAATTTTGTCACAAAATGTCAGATAGATATAAGGTAGCGAGTTGTGTGACTATGTGAAATGAAGTAATGACGTGCACACATTTAGGATGACTTTGGTAGTGTATTATGTCATGATTAAGATCAAGTATTTTCCAATACATGGCCATTGTTTCATGCCTACAAATATATTTGTACATTACTGTATTTTCAGAAGCTGGGATTTTCCATCTCTGTCAGCTGTGGATATGGTCATGTTTTTCCTCACATGACCAGAAATTTCATTTTGCATCGTTCATTACAGACATCAAAAGTAATATGTCTATGTCTAATAAAAGTTGAGAGACCTGTACTTGTAACACATGTTGAGCCAGCAGTATGTAAAACCGTGAATAAATGAATGAATAACACTATGAAAGTATTTTATCCTTTTATCATTTATTAATTTGTCATCTTATATTTTATGTTTCTTATTATTTTTCTGGCTTATGCTTTTTCATTATTGTTCAGTCTCATTGTCGCTTTGTTTAATAAAGAGCTGCATATGGATCCCTCATGTCCTGAGTCCTTGTTACAGAAGACTTCGCCATCACAAGATCCAGCAGCTATGTCCCAGCTGAGCTCTGAGCTTTCCGCCCAGGCATCGATGCTTGCAGTCCATCAGCAGCAGTTGAGTCGCCTCACTTTTCTCACGGAGGAGTTGGTCAACTCTCTACAGGTACTACGAGTCACGGCCGGATCCAGTCCAACCACGGACCCTTCTCCGCCGTCCCCTGTGGTAACTGCTCCAGCCACCGCGGGTCCACGTCTGGCCTTCCCGAATAAGTATGATGGGACTCCTGGTAAATGCAAAGGGTTTCTTTTACAATGTTCTCTCTTCCTAGAGCAACAGCTCTACCCCTCAGACAGCAGTCGCATAGCCTTTGTGTGCTCCTTATTGACTGGCAAGGCGCTAGACTGGGCTACCGCCATGTGGAGCCATGATCGGCCTGTTTTCCCCTCATTTGATATATTTTTACAACGCTTTCGAAATGTGTTTCAGCATCCGACTGATGGTCGCGGAGCAGGCGAACTACTACTGGAGCTGAGGCAGGGAGGAAAGTCTGCGGCAGAGTACGCTCTTGCATTCAGAACACTGGCAGCACAATCGGGCTGGAATGAGGAACCCTTGAAGCTCGCTTATCGACGAGGTCTGAGCGCCTCTCTACAAGCGGAACTGGCTTGCCGGGACGAGGGAAAGAGTCTTGATGGATTTATTTATCTTTCTATCCGCCTGGACAATCTACTGCGGTCCCGAATGCCCACGTCAGAGACTACCAGAAGCGCTCTTCCCAGTCCATCAGAGCCTGAACCCGAACCCATGCAGGTTGCTCGCACCAGGCTAACACCCGTAGAACGAGAAAGGAGATTAAGAGAACACTTGTGCCTTTACTGCGGCCAATCAGGTCACCTGCGAAACAACTGTCCAGTTCTCACCTCCAACAAGTGTCGTTCGGTGAGTACTTCCTCTCACTCCCTCACAAGTTTCAAAGTTTCTATAACACTTTCTCATGATGATGTTGTCGTCGAGACTCAGGCTCTCATTGACTCTGGAGCAGCAGGCAATTTTATTGATAGAAACTTTGTGCAAGCTCATAACTTACCTGTGCTCTCAATCTCCTCTCCGGTAGCAGTGGCAGCATTAGATGGGAGACCCCTAGGTTCAGGTCAGGTTTCTCAGACCACCACCGCCCTGAAATTAAAAATAGGGGTCCTCCATGAAGAAACCATTCATCTATTTGTAATTGACTCACCCCTAACACCGGTTATCCTGGGTTTACCCTGGCTAGACCTCCACAATCCCGTCATTTCCTGGACTACTCGAGAGATCACTCAGTGGTCATCCACCTGTCTGAATAGATGTATACAATCTAATTTACCCTGTCGACCTCGCCTTCAGTGAAACCAAGGCCACTGAACTACCGCCCCATCGATCCTGTGACTGTGCCATAGAGCTCATCCCAGGCGCTGAGATTCCCAAAGGCCGCATTTTCCCTCTTTCACAGCCAGAATCTGAAGCTATGAGGAAGTATATCAAAGAGGAACTCGAGAAGGGTTTCATCAGACCATCAACTTCACCAGCTTCAGCAGGATTCTTCTTTGTCAAAAAGAAAGACGGAGGTCTACGCCCCTGTATCGATTACCGTGGTCTAAACAATGTAACAGTAAAGTTCCGATATCCTCTGCCCCTGGTTCCATCCGCATTAGAACAACTACGTTCAGCCAAGATTTACACCAAACTAGACCTGCGTAGCGCCTATAATTTAATAAGAATCCGCAAAGGGGATGAATGGAAAACGGCCTTCTCAACCACTTCAGGACACTACGAATATCTGGTAATGCCCTTTGGCTTATCCAATAGCCCATCCTGTTTTCAGGCTTTTATTAATGAAGTTTTCCAAGACATGATAAATTGCTGGGTCATTGTCTACATTGACGACATTTTAATCTACTCCAACAACATCCAGGATCATGTAAAACACGTCAGGTCAGTACTGAAAAGATTGATGGAGAACCGGCTGTATGCCAAACTTGAAAAATGTGAATTCCATTGTTCTCAAGTATCATTTTTAGGTTACGTGATTAGCCCTGAGGGTGTCGCCATAGACGACAAAGAGGTGGAGGCTGTATTGAACTGGTCACAACCTAGCACGCTAAAGGAACTCCAACGCTTTCTAGGATTCGCCAACTTCTACAGACGCTTCATCAGAAACTTCAGTCTGGTAGTAGCTCCCTTAACTGCCATGATAAAGAAGGCTTCACCACAGCTCCCATACTACGTCATCCAGACCCAGAAAAGGAGTTTGTGGTCGAGGTGGATGCATCCAGCACAGGAGTAGGAGCTGTGCTATCTCAACGACACGGTAACCCCTCTAAAATGTACCCATGCGCCTTTTATTCACACAAACTATCCCCAGCAGAGCAAAATTACGATGTTGGAAATAGGGAGTTACTTGCCATGAAAATGGCATTAGAGGAGTGGAGACACTGGCTGGAGGGAGCAACATTTCCTTTTACCGTGTTAACCGACTATCGAAATCTCGAATATCTAAAGTCAGCGAAAAGGCTCAATCATCGTCAGGCCCGTTGGGCGCTGTTTTTTACACGGTTTAACTTCAAGGTTACCTACAGACCAGGCTCTAAGAACTCCAAGGCAGATGCTCTCTCAAGATTACATGAATCTGAACGCTCAACCCCAATTCCTGAAAATATATTACCTCCTGAGTTAATTGTATCCCCAGTCCAATGGGATATTATGACAGAGATTAATCAAGCCCAATCTTTAGAGCCAACGCCCCCTGAGTGTCCCGCTAACCTGACTTATGTTCCTCAAACCATACGTCCCAGGGTACTCAGTCAAGTTCATGCTCTTCCTAGTTCGGGTCACCCTGGCATTACAGCTACCCTGCATCTTTTGTCCAATAAATTCTGGTGGCCTACCTTACAAGCTGATACTATTGACTTTGTTAAGAAATGTGAAAGTTGTAATATGTCCAAGTCCCCTCGTCACGTTCCTGCAGGTTTACTACAACCCCTACCCATTCCTCAACGTCCATGGTCCCATCTAGCCATTGATTTTGTCACAGACCTTCCAGCATCTCAAGGTAATACAACCATTCTCACAATAATTGATCGATTCTCCAAGGCATGCCGTTTAATTCCTCTCCCCAAGCTTCCCACAGCTCTTGAAACAGCGGAACACCTCTGCAACCAGGTTTTCCGGTTCTATGGGCTACCAGAGGACATTGTGTCCGACAGGGGACCACAATTCACATCCAGAGTCTGGTCTGCTTTCTGCAAGCTCCTTCAGATAAATGTCAGCCTCACGTCAGGGTACCATCCCCAATCCAACGGCCGGGTAGAGAGGATGAATCAGGAACTAACACGGTTTCTACGAACCTACTGCCACAAGAACCAATCAGACTGGAGTCGATATCTGATGTGGGCCGAGTATGCACAACATTCCCTTCCACCAATGTTTAACCCCAGCCACCAATTTAACCCCATTTCAGTGTGTTCTGGGTTTCCAACCACCTCTATTTCCCTGGACCGGTGAGCCTTCGGACCTACCTGCAGTAAACGAGTGGATGCAGAGGAGCGAGGAAACATGGAATGCCGCTCATGTCCACCTTCAGGGGGCAGTCCGGAGAACCATCGAACAAGCTATCCGCCAACGAATCCGACACCCACCGTACGCTCCTGGTCAATGGGTATAACTCTCCACCAGGGACCTCAGACTACGTCTTCCCTGTCGAAAGCTCAGTCCCAGGTACGTGGGTCCCTTCAAGATTCTGAGACAAATTACCCCTGTGTCATATAGACTCTGTCTCCCTGCTCATTATCGTATTTCTCCCACCTTTCATGTGTCCTTGTTGAAGCCCGCTGGTGGTCCCCCTAGAGCGGAGGTCCTAGATGAGGCCGGTGAGCAGGGGCCTCCTCCCATCATCGTGGACGGCGAGGAGGCATATAGGGTCAGCTCCGTTCTCAATTCGAGGCGCCGGGGCGGCCGCCTACAGTACTTGGTCGACTGGGAGGGTTACGGTCCTGAGGAGCGATCTTGGGTTCCTGCTAGTGATATCCTGGATCCTTCTCTCCTGGAGGACTTCCACCAAGGATTCCCAGGTCGACCAGCTCCTCATTCTCGTGGTAGACCCCGGCGTCGGGCTGATCCTCACGTCGGGAGCCGTTCGCAGGGGGGGGGCTCTGTCATGAATCCGGCCTCTGTGGCTCCCTCTAGCGGCCGCCAGCGGGAGCCATCCCCTGAGTACTAGGACTACATTTCCCATCAACCCCGTACCTGGGCCGCGCCCCTCACAGGTGGCGGCCATCTTATCATCAAGGACTGTATAAATACCCATTCAACACACACACTCATTGCGAAGTCTTGTTGATCACTTGTGGAAACATTTCTGAGCGTTTTTCTGTGGATTGTTTATATTGTGCATTACCTTGGACTGTTTATCGTTTCTGGATTCTTTGCTGCCTGCCTTTACGACCCTTTGCTATTGTTTGGATTACTCTGTTGTTTGCTGCCTGCCCTGAACCCTTGCCTGGACTTTGTTTTCTCTATTGGATATCCCTTGTGTTCCCGTTTGCTGGTGTTGACTCTTGCCTGTCTGATTATCCTTTGTTTAATAAAGAGCTGCATATGGATCCCTCATGTCCTGAGTCCTTGTTACACTCATGATTGTGGGCTTTCATGAATTGTTTGGTCTATATAAACTCTGATAAGAGGGGGTGTTTATGGAAATCCAAGGTTTTATGGGATGTTGTCATCAACCTGTTTGATTTATCATTGTCTGCTGAATTGTGTTCTTTAGATGAAGTTTGAACATTGAGACATACGCAACTAAGACTGTTCAATAAACTCTTATACCATGTTCATATACCATCATTACTTTATGTTGTGCTTCTGCTCTTCTGCTTTTCTTCTAAACCTGTATATGAATGACAAGCATCAAGCAGGCTACTGAGCACCAAGACAGGTCCTGATTTGTCACATCTAAATTGTTAATGCTCTGCCATTATCAACATCGTAAATGTGATAAATTGACATCTCTTCTGTTTGATTTTAGAGAGAAAGTGTTGTTAGCTCCAACCAGGTTTGTCACTGTTCCATGTAAATGCCTAAATGTTCCATGTAAATGCCTAAATTCACTTGCCATGTATTCCTACTACTGTACAATCATCAATGGCCAGTAGGTGGCTTTAGTGGCAGTCAATTCCCGAATCTCACGTTGTGAAATTGTTTTGAATAAAAGCATCTGCTTAATACCATTTACCTTTAAAATGTTATTTTAGGTATAAACTTTTAACTCATTGGGTTTTAATGGGGTGCAGATGATATCTTATTGGGGTGCAGATGATATCTTATTGGGGTGCAGATGTCTATCAATTAATGACTGATAGTCATGGGGTGCATATGTCTATCAATTAATGACTTACAAAATAATTATAATAATAATGATTCCAACTATTTTATTAGAACTATTTTAAGTAATTAGAACATTGGTATAGTGCTGGTAATAAATAAAGTTTAGTAGCTTGAGCCAGAATGGTGCACAAATGTTTATTTTGCCTGCACAAACGATTCCAACTATTTTCGAGTTATTTGGGCATTGATGGGTGCTGATGACGTCACGCGTCAAATAATTAAAGCTTAATAACGCGAGACACATTAATGCACAAATGTTTATTTTGCCTGCACAAACGAGGCACAAACGATTCCAGCTATTTCGGACTGATTTTAGTACTAATGTTGTGTTGGGTGACCTTAGGACACCGGCTAAATTAATGCTTAATATTTCTGAAACGGTTTGAGCACAAATGTTTATTTTGCCTGCACAAACGATTCCAACTATTTTCGAGTCATTTGGGCGTTGATGGGTGCTGATGACATCACGCGTCAAATAATTAAAGCTTAATAACGCGAGATACATTAATGCACAAATGTTTATTTTACCTGCACAAATGTGCACAAACGAACACAAATGCTCAATTTGGGAGTTGCGGGCTTGCTGACACCTGGCTTTATGTACATGCCTCAAATATGTGCGCAAAGAAAACATCTTGCACAGTGCAACTGTAGTACCTCTGTAAAGGGATGATTAAGGGATGACTAAAATGTATGCATTAAACGAGAAATATTTATTAAAACAACATGATGTGTTTAATTTAATAACATTGTCCCATATTTCTTATTGCACTTGCACTCATAACGCCATGAGCCGTTAACCACGTGCTTGACACATTCAGCTGCACGATCATGTCTTTAAAAACAGTGATAACATACTTGTATAAGAAACGTGTATAACAAGGAATCTATATTACACAATGGCAATGTGTGTTTTATGCACGTTACCTGTAAAGTGGTGATATTAAAAGGGTGTTATGCAAGTAACGCTCAAACACAAAACCTCTCCACCATTGCTTTACTGTGTATGAAGCGTCCCGTGATAACTCCCTCTACCCGAGTACACAGAAACGCCCACGTAGCACGCACAACCAATCACATTTATTGGAGAACACATTATTAAACCATAACGTTTAGAATAATATTTTTATAGGACATATTACTAACATTACTAATATTAATATTAGTACAGTACTACATATTAGTATTAATATTACTGTTAGTACTACATATTACTAACAAGTATCAAACACAACATTGATAAAAGATTCTGAGTTACTAATCACATATTAGTATGAAAATAAAAACAAATATACATATTAAACAAATATATATATTTCACCATACCACACTCTTCCCCACAAATAAAGATGTCGTCCCGACATCTGATTACTTCAAATATGAAATCACAGTTATAGCAAAACTTAGCTCAGTTTAGTTTATAAACCCATTTAAGTTTCACTCAGCATTTGTTGCATACAACGTTAAACATCATTACACAGAATATATAAGCAATGTCTTCAACAGATCCCTCTTTTCACGTCTGCAGTAACAGCATTTTGTTGACAGTTGTAAACAATTACACTCTGCAAAGTTCTTTATTGTCCATTCATTTGCTTCCATACAACAGAGTGGCAAGTGTTTTTGGAATGAAAACACAGAATATCAAAACAGTCTCAAGACTATGCAAATTGGCTATTTTCACAGTGCATTTTCCAAAGACTGGTCAAACCACTGCTTTTGTGACAATCACTCACTATGAGCAACAATACAGTCTCTAGGCAATGTCCTCAAGGTAGTAAAGTGTCAGTTCATGCCTTAATCGCTGAGGTAGTCACTAGTTTAGAAAGTGTCTATAAGATATGAAAATCAATAACACACATATGGAGGCTGAGAGTAACAAAGTGGCATTTATAACCAAGGGGCTGGGGCTAATGCACCACCTGATATAAAGTGTAGATACTGCGGGTCATTAGTGCCCATGGTCTGCACATTGTAACAAGATGGGGTCCCAAGGTGGTCATATGTAAACTTTTTGGGTGGCCGTCGTTCTCTCGTTACAGGTCGGCATTTATTTTCATTCTCCAAGGTTCTATCCTCCATCTCAAGTCCTTCAACTACTTCCTCAACAGGTGAGCTTAAATCTCTTTCTTCTCTATCTCTTTCTTAAATCTCTTTCTACTACATAAACCCTTGATGATAAGCCTTACCTTGGTCTAATAAGGAGAACCATGCATTGCCTCCTAATCCATCTAGTACATCTTGCACCCGGGGTATCGGCTGACGGTCAGGAATTGTTTTGCTATTCACAGCCTAAGGCTTTCATATTTCTTTCGGACACAGACAATCAGAGATGAGTAAGGAGAATTGGATTTCTGTACCCATCTCTGGGCAATCAGATCATGTACGTAATCCTTCATTTCCTGGTATAATGGTCTAGGAACTGAAGTATACAGTAGGTACAAGCAACAGGAGTATGATCATTCAACACAACACTCAGTTGCAATCCAGGAATACAGCCGATGTCATTGTCTGTCTTTGAGAAGACATGACACTCCTCACACAACATCTGCTTTACTTGTTGTTGTTGGGACAAAGTTAAATGGCTCTTGTCGACTGGAGGATCCCATGGACCCATGTTGCTGTCTACACTAGGGGCCTCCCATGGGACTTGAGTGACAGAGGCCGTGGATGCACTCTGTGATGTTGTGGCTGGTAGGACTGATTTAACTGTTTGCAGAGTCCCTAGTTCTGTCCTGCCAGTAAGTGTGATGTCATGATCTGTTCCATTCTGCAAACTGATAGGAACCAATGGGCAAGCACCTTTCTTCAGAATGTCCATCGAGTCCATCGGGGTGATGTGGATTAAAATGTGGTTCGAATAGCAAGATGCTATCTTGTTTCACATAAGGCACTTTCACAGGACACTGAATCGGGGTGATGTGGATTAACATGTGGTTCGAACAGCAAGATGCTATCTTGTTTCACATAAGGCACTTTTACAGGACACTGAATCGTCACAACAGTATGCTTGGGTATGTTCACTAACTCCTTCCTTGTCCTGACTGCATATTCTTTGGGGTCTTCTGCCGACACCAGATTGATGACGGTGTGTACCTTCTTTTTCTTAAGGCTAGGAAAAGCAGTTCTAACAGTTCTGTACAAGTTTACACCAGTCACTTTATGAGAACAATTTACTTCATGCTGCTTCATAATCTGCTCTATCACGTTATATCCAATGATCGGTCTGGACAATTTTTGGTATTTCAGAACAAGCACAGGAATCACCAACTCGCTCTCCTTGATCCCAAGGGATGCCAGTTTGAAGGTCATTTCCACCCATCCACGCTAAGGCATGTTTGTTCCATTGGCTGCCGCCAGTTGCAGGCTATCTGGCACTTCCGTTGCCTCAGAAATATTTCTCAATGTCAATTCAGGTGCATACTTTGTTTTCCATTGCTCATCTATAATACATACTTGGGAGCCTGTGTCCCATAAGGCTTCTACTTTTTGTCCCTGTAAATAGCAGGTTACAAGGAACTGTGGACCTACTAACGATGTTACAGCAGAGTGATGGTTAACTTGGCAAGAGGCAGTTAAAATTTTGTCGAGTGACCGAGATCTAATCTCAGATTTGTCTCCCTTGACTGTTGGGACCTATCTATCGCTTGGGTCACAACTTGTCCCTAGGCGGCAACCTGCTCCTGACTGAGGTCTGGCACCTTTACTTTTACAGCCTGCTGAGAAGTGCTCGCTACTGCCACAGATATAGCAATGAGTGCAAGGGTCCTCCACTTTATGCTGCTGACAGTAGAAACATTGTCTGGTTCGCGAAGGATGAGACTGGTGGAACTGCTTTGGGCAAGGTTGTGATGGCACTCTATACTGCTGGGGGTAATATTGTGGGGCTGCCACACTTAGGGGTTGCGTTGCATAATTAACTGACATAGGAGGGTGCTGAGGGTAGGGATAAACAGGCAGGTGTCCATAATGAGCCTCTACTGTTTCATACGGTCTTGCCAGATTCGCATACTGCAAGCTTAGCATTTGCTGCGACTGAAGGGGATGTTCTTGTGGAACAGAAGAGAACTGCACTGGATTAGCGAGTGGGAAAGGTGTGCTTTGTCTCATTGCCTGGGTTTGACTCTGTGACAACTGATGTGAAGACATGTATGGGCCTGTCTGCCATTGGTATTTAACTGTTTCTGGTTTCCAGGTCTGATTTTCTTGGGTTTGGGTCCATCTGGACGCCGGCTAAAAATAATGAGGAGAGTCTTGGTGGAGTGGGAAAGCCGTTACTGCTGGTTCTTTGTTACTAACTGCAAAGCACTGCTGAGGGGCAGGTAAGGACTGCTGAATTTTCTCTTTTATCTGCATAATATCCTCACTTAAACTTTTTAGTTGTAACATGAG
>JAZGTK010021872.1:0-10459 GCA_036877625.1 Ambastaia sidthimunki
ACTATTACTGTTATTGTATAATAACAATAAATAAACAAATCTTTTTGATATGTTATCATCCATTTTATTACTAACTATTTGTAAGTCAAAATAAGAGACAGCTAATTAGAGTGACAGAATAGTTAAAATAGGAATAGTTCACCCAAGATTAAAAATTGTCACCCTTATAGATTTTTATAACCTATAAGGAGTTATTTATAGCTGAATGTCCAACATGCTCCTGTCTATACACTGAATGTGAAAAGTTCTCAAAATGTTTTCTGAATACTGACTTTTTGTCTGTTCCTAATGCAAACCGTTTTTTAGACCACTTATGGGTATTAAAAAAAAGAAATAAGCAACCTAAAAGACAACAGACAACATTTGAAATCAGAATCAATGGCATCAGATCATATTATTGTGCATTGTTAAACTAAATTGTCTTTATATAAGAATAATGATCCTAAAACATCTTTGTTTATGAGCAGATCTGTAGGTTTGTGCATATATTACACAAGGAATTCAGGGAGACGTTCAGGCCATCAATCAACCCTGAGATTACCGCAGTCTCTTTGGCTGTATGTCTTGACATTGATAAAGACAGTCACTGTGAGATGCTACACACCATTTGCCAAATCACCACAGGACATGCTAGTCTAAAGAACATCAAACAATTTATCAATGACCAGGAGGCCACCAAGCCGCCAAGACAGTGATGGTTTGGCTCTTCGGCTGACCCCAGGACAGTTTTTGTGAATATGTCTCATTTTCAAAGATAAAAAGGTCTGGGATGATTTTCTCTTTAAAGGATGTCAAGATATTTCCCTCAGGCACACATGAAGTGAACAGCAGAAGCCATTTGCTATTCAATGAACTGTGCATTTAGCTACAACAGATATGTTCCAAATTGGCAAGAAGAAACAAAAAATGGAAGAGGGCATGACGTTTGAGTGAATATTCACGAGAAAGTTACTCCCAGTGGGAAACATATATGCCTTTCTGAACAGTGAAAGTGTGCTGTTAAATCAATATAGTGCTGCAGGTGGTCTCTAGCTTTCATTCGTCATGTTTATCTCTGTTCAGTCAACCAAATCTCTCTTAGCATACTTCACATCCTCTACTTTCTCCAACCTAAATGCTTGAGGTGATTTATATCTTCTCACTGGTTTTTACTAAATGCATACTGGTACACATACTAAATTACACATTACAATAAAAATGCATCCAAGCTCATGCTAGGAAACTCAATAACAATGGAGTCTGTATTTCATAGTCGTTGCCGAGTAAGCTACTTTGCATGTGGATATTTACCCATTTTCTGGGTTTCTGAAGTTTATTTATTATTATACATCTTGTGTAAAACATGGTGTTTCAAAAATTTTGAGAAATGAAGCCCAAGAAAAGTTTGACCCCATCACCTGATGCAATGAGTTCACATAGCACCCATGTCTCTTAATGTAACTGAGACTTTAGCAATTACACTGGATCGCCTATCTGACGATGTGATAACGTGTACAGTTACGGGTCTACGCTGCTGGCCCAGCAGCTGCCTCTAGGGTTACCCCTGCCTGGGAGCAGGATCCATAATCTTAACATCAATTATTAAATCAGCAAGACTTCACAGCCAGTACTAAGCAACAAGAAAAGTGCAGTGTGTGCGTGATACACTGAGCTCTGCCTTTACTGAGGTCACACACCTTGACCTCCAAGTACTACATGCAATGTTTTCAAACTTTCTCGTAACATTTGTAATTACTATTTTTAAGAAGAAATACCATAAAGTTTCCTATACTTTAGCTACTTTTGCCTGGAGCCCAAAATAATAACAGCAACTGCTGAATCCAAATTGCAGGCTTTACTTAATCTAATGGTCTGTCTGTGTCTGTAAAAACCTGTCTGATGAGACTGTGGTCAGCTTTGGTAGCATGCAGTCAGATATATCACAGCACATGAAATGGTAGTAGAAGCAAACACATTATGTCTCTTGTGGTTCATGTTTGCCAAAAACAGCTAAAGTTATGATCAGTGCATCAAAAGCCTTAGTCCACGCAGCTCTCATCTCTACACTGAGCACATAAGCACAAAGCTTTTGAATTTACAAACTTTAAAACTGTCATAAATGCCAAACGGTTGTTAAATAATATAAAACAAGTAGCTTAGCATACTAGTATGCAATTTAACACATCAATTAAAAACTTTTTAGTAACATTATTGCAATGACAATTCTTACAGTAGATCTAAAGGTAGGTCAATTAAAAGCTGCTTGTGTTGGTTGAGGTTATGCTGGTCAAAGCTGACACTTTATGACTCAGCGACTTGGCTGACGGACTTCTTGTAGCAGTAACACCAACAGTTCAGCCAAAGCCTTATTATACTTTTAAAGCCGATGAAGGATACATAGCCTCACCCAACCACTGATAGTGGGTATACCTGACACTGATCAAATAAAATGTTTGATCATCTTACTGAGGCAAAATAACAATCAAACTTTTAAAACATGCCATCCATTGTAGTATGTTAATATGTTAATAATAAACTACTCCACCACACATGTAGTAATATGAAACTGATATGTAGTAACAGCACAACATACAGATGAAGCAGCAGAAGTGAGACGGTCTACACAACATGCTGTTACCTCAGAAACCAACCTCATTCAGAAAGTTCTGGGAACTTTCAAAGCTCCCATATATGGAGAGCTCAAAAGCCAATAATTGCCACTTGTGTTGTAGCCCCTCAACTATTTTTAGATGGGCTGATATCCTAACAATCTAGAGGTTGGGAAACTTAAAACATTTAATAACTGAGTCTGCTTAAAACATACATCATTACATCTGAAGAGAATATTTGAGAACCACAACTTTTCGTTGGCTAGACGATAATTTGGTGAGAGCTGCTCAAAATGTTTCTGTTTATTTTGAATGATACAAGGAACCTAGAATTTAGAAAAAGTGTGCATGTATGTGAGTGGGTGTTGAGTGGTTTGAACATGAGCAGATGCAGTTTCATCCAAGGAATGAAAGAGGAGAAAAAGAAAATATCCCCTCAAAATAATGCGGATGCCCCAAAGCTCAGTTTCTGTGTTGTCATATGTTACTTTTCAACTTAACATTAGATTCTACTCAAGGGACTAAACGCCAATCAAGCCTACGCTGGCTAAGGAGCAAAGAAAAGAAAAGGAAAAAACAAAATCTTTCAAAGGTATTGTCCCCAGGCTGTTGTCTGACCCTTTCAACTTGAGCCAACTGCATCCAGTGTCCTTGTTCCAAAAAAACACAATGACTTTTTCCCCCTCTCGATATATGGGTAGAGGACCAGAGAAAGGATCCCATTGAATTTCACATGGTGAATGTTCCAGAGGCTGCAGAACTCCATGACCGATGGGCTGCTGCAGCAAACAATAGATAAGAGGGAGGAGAATGCACTTTTCAGGGATTAAACAAGGAAAAGCCTCTCAATGGCAGAGATGAGAAGAAAAGCAAATTATAAAGCTTATTGCTTCATCGCATGTAGCCAGTCGGACCTTGGCTGAAATGCTAATTGCCTTTCTTTTCAGCCTCACACACTGAATCAGGGGTGTGTGCGTTTCAGAGACGAAGGGCACTCACAATTCACAGACCGACACACACACACTGAAGATTTTAGGAGGCTCAATGTTGTACTCTTTTTTGCAACATTGTTTTCTCTCGTTTCTTTCCCACTCTTTTTCGAAACTCGGGTACTTCAGCCTTCCAGTAGAGCGAATCAAGCCCCCATTCAGACAGATAGTTCTCTTTCTCTCTCACTTTTCCCTCCCATACCTCATTTAAAGAGTGAGAGATGTGGGAAATTTCTGTCCAGGCCTCTTCAATCTGCTGAGTTTGGCAGCTACAGGACAGATGGCTGGATTGAAGACAGAACAAATCCCTGATCAAGCAGAGCTCACTCACTGACCCTGAATCAGTGGCTGTGACAAAAAAATGTTGGCAATAAAGTTTGTGTTCTCACTTCATTGTGTAAGGAATCCTCTCAAATTTGCACCTGCACCTGCTTTATACATACACATGCACCTGTGTTTTATATTATGTTATGTTATGTTTAACTACAAGTAAGTCATTCATAGGTTGTTTTCACAAAAAAGCTGTAAAAATGTGAACCTGCAGGGCTTTTGAAACATGCTTTGTTTGTGTGAGCATCCCGACTAGTCCAACAAAATCGCTGTGGCATAACCAATGTCGTGAGTTTGGTTAAAAAAAAGTAACTTTTTACCTATTTATTCTCAAAGAGGAATATGACATGCAAATGTAGCGATCCTGTGTGTAGACAGCGCATAGATCCTGACCAACAGGTGGGAGGTAGGAGACAGACATGATCCCAGTTTGTTCAATTCCTCCACTTCAGAAATTCCTTCACCATGACGAACCACAATGGGGTAAATACTTGCAACCAAAAGGAAAGAGAAAGAAGACGAGAGTCTGGAGCGAGGGGATTGAAAGGGGGCATGAGGGGAGACACAGACGGGGGTGTGAGGGTCAGTGGGAGACCTCGCCTCAGGGCCTGCTGAAGATAACAGAGGTCCAGTTTTCCAATTGCTTGCCTTTTGTGAACCAACAAACGGCTTTATGTACAAATATCTTCCATTTATGCCTGATGGATTTCTTGAACAACACTAAAGATGAAAGAATAAGTGAAATGCAAAACTGTTATCCCTAAGCAGCCTGCATTGTGTCTGGACAAACTCTTTCACCACGCAATGGCAAATTAGGGGAGGAAGCTCAGGGTACATAGATTTTAGGCCCCTGAGCATTAAGATAAACACTAAGGGGATAAACAGGCATCAGAAGGTTACTTATTGTCCCAACCACAGCTCAGTGCATCCACATAAGATCTCAAAAGGGAGCATAACATTGATTGGAATGATTATTTCTGTATCTAAAAGTATGCCTGGCTGCTAAAATGTCTAAATCAAAGTTCCTTTTAGTTCTGGATCTATGCGGTTTAATATGTTTTGACAACATTTTTTTATTTAAGTAAAGAGAAATACAAATTTAGTTTTCATTTGAAAATCTAGCTTTAACTTTGTCTTTTAAGGGGATTTTTTTTAGGGCCCAACTGTGATTAATTACACCATCTGATTTGTTTTGGAAAGATGTCAAGGCTATGAAGGGTCTCACATGACCACCAAAAATCAATCAACATTAAACTTGTATGTGATTATTTCTGTTTATTTAAGCCATTTTTGTAACGATATCTGTTATATGTGGACAATTGGACTACAAATATCCAGAGATCATTTGTCTCCCAGAAATCTTGGAAAACAGAATCTTGGTCTACAGAATAGCTTGTGGTATGGATCAATGCCCCATGTATTCGTTTGGAATAAATCACATTTGAAAAGAAGCAAGCGATCAAGCCCTGTGGGGAGAACAGAGTGTTCATGTGTTAGAGGGCACAGCTTGAATCTATGCCACAAAACAGCTTCAAGGGCTGACAGTGAAGGTCATAGTTTAAGTTCAATACTGCACAGAAATAGGATAAAGCTTCTCTTTTCATGCTCGCAGTTGTTCTACACAACCGCACGCAGTATAGAGAGTGTGTGTAACAAGAAAGACAATTAAAGATATTGTCTATGGTATTGATTACAAATGGGAAACTTCAGTGCCAACACATAAAAAATATTGATAACACCAATTAACATTCTAAAATGATTTAGAAATAAGCTTTAAAAAAAACTAAAGTTGGAAATAACAGTGTTCAATTCAATCCTAAAAATAACAGAGAGAGAGAGAGAGAGAGAGAGACATTGAGAAAGGGGGGACATTGAGAAAAACAGGACAGAGAATAAACTACTTCCATTCCAGGAAGGTCAAAGAGAAGTGAATGATATGTTGACCAAGGAAAAACCTTTAAGCAAACTGCTTGGTACAATTGTGGCAGACCATGACAAATAAAAAGACCTCAAGATTGCTGCTGGATTAGACCAATGCTTCAGAATATCCTACCCTACTTCCATTTTCAGCTCCAGTACAAACACCACCCAAAATACTGTGTGCTACATGTCAATGCTATACATGTCAGTGCTGAAGATGCATACAAACCCATTAGCATACAAAATGTCAATGTCTGCTCTTTAAATAACATGACAAATCATGTTATTATGGTATCAAATGTAGACATTTGTGGGAAATGTAAGGCAACAATTCATGTCTGGATATACATGATATAACATACTCTATTCATCATATCCTTTTTACTTTACAAAAAAAAAGTGCTGGATCAATTTATAATGATTACAAACAATCATTATCAAAACATTAATAAAAACAACTACATGGCAAAATAAAAGTGATAAGAACACAAATTACATGATATGTGTCTTTGTTAAGTGTCTTGATAAGCCTAACAAATAAATAAACACCCCTTGAACACCTGGGTAGTTGCAGGCAGCTGTGTGTATACAATGGAAAATTCCTGCACACTGTCTAGCTTACAAATTCTGATTGAAATTCATAACATAACACTCTTACTTAAATTTTACATAACACTAGGCAAAACTGCTTGGTTCTAACCAATTAAGTGTGATCTACAAAAGAATCACGGAAATCAAATAGTCTAATCTGAGAAGATTAATGGTTTCTCACTGAGAGCTGTGTTAAGCTATAGATTATTCTTTATATTAAAACTTTTACAGAAATGACAATGATGGATTGTTATGAGTCAAGCAGTCCACATTTATCAAAATTCAATCTGAATTTAGCTTTGTCTGTGAATGATGTAACAACCCACTTGTCACAAACCAGTGACATATTCCTACTGTGTTTTTTTTATTCTTTGGGTCTGGGGTCTTTGTGTGCCATTTAGAGAAGAGAATTCAGTTTCTCACCATGCTCGGTGACATGCGTGGGGAATTTGTTTTAGCAAAGGCCCCAGGCTGGTGGGAACCCTGCTAATTCTGCTAAGAAGGTGTGAAATTATAAAGCAGATTAAAAGTAATGTAAACTTGCTACTACAATTCTACTCTTTACCCGGTTTTTATTTTTGTATACGTTGTTAGACACAGAACAGGTTAAAAATAGACAATAAATGAACCAATTGTAAGAGTACTTTAATTTACCCAATGTACATTTGAAAACGACATAAAAGTTTATGTTTTCATGTGCTTGCCTATAAGCTTATTATATAAATTCAGCATAAACCAGTATTTTATTGCAATATGAAAATACTTTAATTACAGTCCTTCAGAATTCTCCATAACGTTCAAGGGGTTCAAGCTGAACCCCACATCGATAAAAAAAGAAATAATGTTTTGACTGATGGTAACAATTTATTATTATATTACAATTTATAACTTAATATAAAATATGAATTTGATTTTTAAACTATTTAACTATTTAAATCCTAAATATTAAACCAAATAGTTTTTTGTATTACGCCAAGGAATGATAATCAAAATGAGACAATTTAATAACAACCAACTATCCAACAACTTACTAACTTATATTTTTATTAATAAATTGAAATTAAACATTTTATATGTATTGATTTAGGCCTAATCAAAATATTTTTACTGACCTGTTAACTAAATAAGTATACACAGCACAGTATATTTTATATTTAAAAAAATAAATAAATAAAATGTCAAAGTCAACTGGCTATGTGTTTCTCGTTGTAGCACAATGTAATATTATAACCCATTATAATAATGTGTCATTTAGCATACACGTCTTTATCCAAAGCTTTTTTACAGATCATTTGCAACCGTTACAGCCTTGGTGCAAACTTGCTGGTAATAGGGGGTCCTGTTAATTCTATTTTAATTTTATTTAATTTCTGATTGGTAGCCCAGATCTTTACCTTATTTTTTCATTCCATACTGCTACTGCCATATTTATATATTTATAAATATATACACACACACACACAACACTATCATATCACATGACAAAAAGAAACATTTAATTTAAAAAAATATCTTAACAGTAGAAATAATGATCACTCTTCTCATTTATTTTACTTCTCGCAGATCAGGGATATACACGTGGCCAGACAGTTCCTCTGTGTATTTTAACATTTGTCTTGATTAAATTCTGTTTTCCTCCAAAAATGCTTTCTGTTCTTTTCAGGTTGGACAACCGGGTCATACCTCACTAGAGAAAACAATAATCTATCATATAAAAATACATATGCCGCACCTTTTTATCATATTATCCACATTTGAAACTTTTATTAACTTACAATGATGCTAAAACCATATGTCTGTATATTTTTAAACTAAGAGTAACAATTTGTATTTCCTTAATTTAAAACAGTCGCACCACTTAAACATTTTGATGTTTTCACTCCACTGTCCATGTGTCTAAATCTGGTCAAATGGTCATATGGAAGAGGCGGCTTCTGTTGTCAATAGTCAGACTTTGTTAATGAAGTATACAAAGGGAGAGGATAGTTGGAAGGGCCATGGGTAGGAAACTGAGGCAAAAGGGCACTTAAGTGAAAAACACAAATTATACTTAAAGGTGTCTGGCCTTTAGGTGGAATGCAACTCTTAACAAAAATACTGTAGTTAACTCCAAAACATATTCTTTGCCTTGAATGAGTTACAAAGGCAATTTAGCTCTAAATCTTTTTTGTTTCACCCCTTTTGTCTTAAGTCCACCTGCCCTCGCTTCATCACGCTCAGACTGTGTGGTCTGTTTATCCTTGTGACATCAATCACAGAGCGCTCCATCTGCAAGCAGGGCCTTCTCGCATCTCAATGGATTTAGTGTTTATGTTACATCCTCTCTGTTTTCTCAACATGTTATGCACTATTTAAGGGGAGGTACAAAAACAGGGGGCGACCATTACCAACGTTACACCCAACCGTGAATCACATGCACTGAATGATGCTGAATTGAAGCTTTATGGGGGTGCGCAAGAGGATCATTCAATTTATTGAGTCTATAGTCTTACGATTCAGTGGATAAAGGGCGCCCCTAATGAATTAAACCAGAAACAGTATAAAGCAGACTACCAAAGACGTCAGCTTGTGTAAAAAACAAAATGAACAAGACCATGTTGATGTGTCTAGTTTGTCTAAGTAAAATGTTCTGTGACTGGCATCATCACTAAGCCCCCATGTAGGGTGTTACGTTCATGCAAAAATGTAGGGGCCCTAAAGTGAGAAATTAAACTCGCATCCTGCTATTCGCCTGACATCCCCTGAATTTGCCACAAGCTTGTATGTATAAAGACGAGAGAAAGCACCATTTGGATTTGGTTAACAGGGGGCTTTGCAAGTGCATCCCATCTTAAAGCCACTGTGTGAGGAGGAGCCCCGCCGACTGTTGTTTTATCTCAATGGAAGCGGGAGGAGAGACAAAGCGCACTGTCCCCGCTTAAGATCCCTACAGTAACCATGGAAGCGTAATAGAATGGCCTCTCATCCACAACCAATATTAACTGATTTAACGTTTACATAGTTATATAGAATTTCTCTTTTGTTACACATCTGTATTTATTATTGTGATAGACGGGAAAAACAAACAAACAAATCTGTGGGACTCCTGTTAGATACTATTTGTTTAGCAGAATGGAGGCAAAGAAAGTGATTTGACTCATGCTCTGGAAGCCTGTTTTAAGTAAAACCTGTAGCCTAATAAGGCTGTACCACAGCAAACACTGTGACAGACAAACATAAAACACAAAGTGTCTAAACTTCTGTCATTCAGCGTTTTCAGCGTAAAGGCTAGGTCGTCTGTTGCTAAAAAAACGTAAAGTAAGGGCCTAAAGCAAAATATGTTTCAATGCAATCTAAATGAGCAATTCATTTTAAAGCGCCTCAGGCTATTTCACTAAATGAATGTGATATATTATAAATTACTTACCTAACACTTGTTATAACACTCCAAGAAAAACGACAAAAGGTCTGGGGTAAAATCAACCGGTCAGCGTTGCTTTCATGTGTCCGTCAGTAGTAACGTGATAAATGTATTGTCACAAACGCGGTGCGCTTCGCTTCCACTGTTTCTGTGGACACAACGGAGTTGCCCAAAATAAGTTGCACTATATACGCAACAGCTCAGTGTGGATAAGAGCGTTCTATTATTGTACGCTGCCAGAATTCTCCAGTCCATGCAACACCAAATGAGTGTAGATGCGCTCGGAGTTCGACATGCGTTGCCATGCAGTCCGTTAAGAGCTTGTCCCGTCTGAACTAGCGGACTTCAGAGAGCCTTGTCTTGTCTGAACAGGGATGTGCTAATCTCATTAACCTCCAGGCTTGACAGATCGAGGGAACAGCTCCACCCAGCGATCTGTCTTCCGAAAGCGACGAGGCTATTTATGGAGAACGGCAAATTACATTTCTAAAATCAACCTGTGGTGCACCGCTGCCATACACAGCAGCTCACTTTGATGATTCCCATAAATGCTTCATATGTAAGACGCACACGATTGGACAAGACTTTCGCGAACCAACTACATCAGCCCTAATTTTACGTCTTAAAAACTTTTTTATTGT
>JAZGTK010021873.1:0-10459 GCA_036877625.1 Ambastaia sidthimunki
ATTAGAGCCCACAGGGGCGAATAAAATATGATCACAGAGAAACAGACAAAGATTTATGCAGATTAAAAGGCTCTTCAGACAGACAAGCCATTAAATATAATCAAAGCCGATCTCCCTTTATCTCTCTCTCTTTATCTATCTCTATTAATCCATTTGTCTCACCGGTGAAAATGGGACATAGTTTCTCCCAGCAGGTGATTCCCCCCTCAGAGGTGAACTGGCCAAGTGCCACCTCCAGAAAAAACACGGGCAGACCTCCACCAAACAGAAATATGAAGTAGGGGATGAGAAATGCACCTGAAAAAACAACATTGAGTGAGTCAGGTGTACAGTAACTAAAAAACTGATCACCTCAACCAAAAAACCATGTATTTTCTGACCTCCGCCGTTCTTGTAGCAGAGGTATGGGAAACGCCACACGTTGCCTAAACCTACAAAACCTCCGGCCACAGACAGCACGAAATCCAGTTTGCTGGCCCACTTCTCCCTCTGTGGCGGTTTGCCCTCCGCCTCATCTTCCGGGCGCGTGCCGGGACTCTTACCTGGAGACGGCTTCAGAGTGTCTTTATGGAAATCTTTAAGACACTGTAATTTCTCCTTCTGTGCCATACTGAGAAAAAAAACAGAAAGAGGTTTGTGTCACTGACCTGGGAACAGTCATAAAGACAGATTTAGATTGTATTATTAACTAGAAAAAACAAGAAAAATCTGTCAATCTCAACAGACATTTTGTCTGTGAAGCAGAGATTGTCACACAATGACTCATTTCTGCAGTTTTTTTTTTAAACCACAGTATATTTTTCTAGACAAGCATTTGATAGACCTGATGTTAATCAGCAGAAGTCTGGAGCTCCTGAAATGAGATTCATGTCAGACAGGAAGTTGAGAAGCTTGATATCCTGTTTGAAACCAACACTGATGGCTTTAGCACTTGACAGCCCAGCTCACTTCATTACAAATGTCCCAGTTGGCAAGAGTCCTCTTTTTTTCCACATGTGTGGCTTTATACAGTTTTTATGCCTTTATTTTTAACAGTGAGCGGTCATGACTAATTAACATCCTTTTCTATTTCTATCACGTTATCTAATTCCTGTCCTCTGATAAGGTATGGACACATCATTCTAGCTGCATTTCCAAGATAAACTCTGTCCTTGTAAACATGTCAGGACATGGTGTAGCCTCTTGTCATTACGACATTAGATTCCAACGAGCCATTAAATCATAATAATATCCATCTTATCTCATCTACAGAATAAGTAATGTGTCATAAAACCGATAATTTTAACTTGAGGGTTACTGGTTTGTCTGGTTTAAAGAGGCACTGGGAGAATTAATTTGTCATATCAGTTTAAATGCCCTTGTCACTCAATGTTGCTATCGCCACAAAGGCCTTTTTGTATAGTCTCAGCCCAGTTTATCTCAACTACTTCATTCAAACTCATCTTTTAACCTTGACCCCAACGTTCACAGAACATTGGCTAACTTTCTCTAAATGTTCCATCCAAGTTATCAAAAAACTTTTTTGCTGTAATGTTAGTGGAACTTTTTAATGTTATATATTATATAAAATGTTATTCTTAAATAGTAAGTGGAACGTTTTAAAAATGTTGCAAAATTAAAAAATGTTTGAATAACGTCCTCATAACCACGCAAAAACATGAATACAATGTTTACAAAACTGGATGTTCTGAACATTCCTAAACGTTTTTGTTTCTTAATGAGTTTTTGTTGTCCTATTGCTTAATAAACGTTTTTGTTGTCCTAATGCGTTAGAGAAACATTCTTACAACCTAAAAATGTTAGCTGGGTTATGCTTAATATAAACAAGTCATATAAATGCAAGTTTTTATCAACCAAAGTTATAAACAAAGTAAAATGAGGCGTCACAGAGTTTCAGAAGGTCACAACAGGAGACAAATGCGACTAACCTTGTCTGGATATTCAGCTGTGAATTGTTTTGAAGGATTGAGGTGAGAGGCCACTCTGTATACTTTACAATTTAAACCACAAATTAAGTTTGTTAAAGTGGATGAAGAGGAAAACATTTTGTGAATATTTAGAAACTGATGCTTTATTGTCCTTCTATACCTGAAAGCTGAAAAAAGTAACTTATGTAAGCAAACTGGATATTTTAAAGGAAGCTGCAATATTTTTATTATTTTTATTGGAAGGTCAAACCTAATGTTTAGTCATTGTTGTCTGGTTATCTATACTGATTTACCTAAGTGACATGTTTTTAATCGGAGTAAAGTGTAGAAAACGTTGCCAACTTTCTGTGCCTCTACAATACAAAATGTAGGATTCAATTTCATAAAGTATTTTTGGCATGCAACCTAAACTAATATTATGTTTTGTGGATACTGCCATTGTTTTCTTTTAAGTAAGTTTAAAAGGGATAGTTCATCCCAAAATGAACAATTTTTTACTCTTACCCTTAATGACTTTTTTCTTCTGTAGAAACACAAAAGAAGATATTTTGAGAAATGCCGCTGTGGTTTTGTGTTCAATGGAAGTGAAAGAGTGCCACTTGTTTGGTTACCAAACTACTTTATAATACCTTCTTTGTGTTCCTCAGAAGCAAAATGGCTATTCCAGAAAAGACATGGTGAGGGTGAGTAAAGGATGGAAAAATGTTGATTTTTGGATGAACTATCCCTTTAATGCACAAATAACAGTTTGTCAAGAAGGAAGAAAACACTGCTTGTGTTCGTCCAAGGTCATCCAACGGTATGCATTGAAAACTAAATCTGCCTGGTATCAAAAATTAAACCCGATTATACAAATATCCCCAAAGAGCGTCGCCAGGTGCCCTACTTACCCGTGCACGCGCCTAATGAAATGACATTTTATGTGTGTATAATTTAGGACCCACTGTAACTGAAATCATATAAAGTTTTTGGGATATTGCAAGTTTGCATGAGAAACATACATCGCACATGCCATTATACAAGGCTGAGCGTGCGGACACGCCTCACACTCGGCGCACAATAAAACATCCATTTACTTTATCTGCGTATTTAGTCTCTTATGCACATCCATCAGCGAGGTGTGCATTATACCATTGGGCTTAATGAGAAGTTACAATCCTGGCCGTGTCCCAATAACCTACATACTGTATAGTGTCTGTTTTTGCGCCTGTCGGTGTTACATTGTAAAGCACATGACAGCACCGAGACCGCTACGTCTCCAATATCATTAAGTGTTTACATGCATAAACAGCGCAGAATGAACGTACATTAACATATATATTGTTCACCTGTTAATGTTACCCTAACAGTTTTTAAGTGAAGACTGTCAACAAGCCTTGTATTGAGATACATTAAACCGGCACCCTGTTAACCAGTGTTTCGAAATCATCTTTAATTACGGCACAACTAAAACAAACCAATTGCTTTTAATATTTAATGACACTGAGCTTGCAACATCCGATGAGAGCACTTAGACCAAAAAAATGAGCATTTGTGCAAAACAATTAAGACACATGCAATGCCTTCAATATGATGTCAGGACCCGTTATAATTTAGGTAAATTATATATGCAAAAAAACGCAAATCTGATTAAAGAATTACATGCAACATGAATGAAAAAATATTTGCATTTATTTAAAAGACTTTTTTAATTGAAAGAGGACAGTCATTATAGTTCCCAAACAAAAATACACGAGTTCATAGAAACGTTTACCTATAGATGCGCTTAAACGTGCAGAAGATACTCTACTGACCGGATCGATGCAGGTTATCACTCACCTGTCAGTGCAAATTATTCTTCAAATCTTTCTAATGTTCTTTTGTCTTCCAGTGATGAGGCTACAAGGCAATGAAAATAATCTTGACGCCCTCTCCCCCCGACTTCTGTCTTATATGGGGAGCGCATGTAATAAGGGAGACAGTGGAAAAACACCAGACTCGCCATGCAACAGGAGTGTGTTTCTTAAAGAGACAAGCACGCGTTCGCTTCGCGTCGCGTCGCGTCCAATTGTGTGATGCGCTGGCGTTGTGTTATTACACAAATTGAGAAATTTCTCTAGGAGCCGCACGAGGGCTCAAAATGCCTAATTCACAATTGATTCTCATTCAAAACTCGGTACGTTTAATGTCTCGCTGGAGGCATTTGTACACAATAAAATCGTGATGTTTTAAATGCTTTACATCTTTACCATTCGCACCTGACAAACAGAGGAAATCTGATATCGTAATCTTCTTTAAAACGACTTTTTAAACATCCTTATCGGGTAATCACAAACGTCGATGAGTTGTCCATACTTATCATCGGTGATAAAAACAACGGGTACCACGTCACATCACTGGCCATGAGCTGAGCTGTCTGTCTAGATAATAAATGATTCCTAAATAATGACAATGCGAAATCTTAATGCTAAAAATACACAGCAAAGAGTTAAAATTGAACCCCTAATAAAAAAGTAATTACGCCCCGCCCATTACAAATAACCGAAAGACAAATTGCCATTCTACCCACTTTTTCTTTCCACACTTCATTCTCAATTTTGAGTTGCGCATGTGCGCTGTGAATCAGGACGGAGACTGCTTACGTCACTACCCCCCGGATGAGATATGCACATTGCACTCATGAAGATCAGATGATTTCTAAATCAAAATATTACAGACTCAGGATATGGTTTTGATTTGAGGTGGTTTTGAAATTTCAGACCAATGGCTGAGATGTTGACTAAATTCTCCAGATAAAGTGCTGACGAGGTCACTGGCCTTATAAAGGGATAATCTACCCAAACTCAAAACTTTGGGATCTACTTAGAGAAAAAAGAAAATAAAGGGATGGGGGTGGGCAGAGCACATGTCCAAAATCATGTTGTACGGTAACAATACTGGGCTAAACCACCCCACCAAACGGGTCTGCCAATCACAGATCCTGGTGTTTTTCCATAATCCTGATTTTTAACATATCGTGTTAAAAATATCTGCTTTATTAAAATCGTACAATAATGAGTCTTTAACAATCCAATGATTACAATCCAAGGTCATAAATCTTCAAGGACATATAAAAGTGTTTGTAGCAGAACTCTTTCATCTGAACACTGAAGATGCAAAAATTGAGACTGTTTTGTGTAACTACACAAACTGTATCTACTGTTAGAGAGTTTGATCATCCATATTCAAGTTTTGTTCTGACAAAATCGTGTGTGTGTGTGTGTGTGCAGACAGATGGTTAGTCCATGTGTCCATACTGTGTTGCTCACCAGCATGTTGGTCAAAGGGTGAGAGTTGTCTCTCGCTGGTTCTGTTCTATTATTTGACCCACATTCTTACAGACAACCCTACACACTACATACATGTTGTGGTGTCACTTTAGATTAAGTCTGTCGGCAGGCAAATGTTAGTTCCGTGCTCTCAGATAACTGTCATTTACATATACAGTTACTGTCCTTGCCAGACTTTGACAATGTTTTTTGCATACTGTATATTTTTTGACTGTATACTTTGTGGTACATGACTGTTAATGCTATAAAGATTTAGAGTCAACAAGCTTTCATTTAATTCTGATATTCGGTGTACAATAAACAGTGTAGTGTTGTGTACTGTAGCCTTTTTACATATACAGTAAAAATATAGTGCAGTGCTGTGTACTGTAGCCTTTTTACATATGTAGTAAAAATATAGTGTTGTGTACTGTAGAATTTTTACTACATTTTCCATACATTTTTAAAATATTTAAGAAACTTATTTTGATATTGATGTATTTGTTTGCACAATTTCTTAAATTAAAATCAGAAGGCCTTCACAAAACCTTATTTCTGTGACAAAAACTAATTAAAAAAAGCTAATTAAGACACGTTCAAGTGAGCAAATATTTTAATAGCTTTACCCAGTAAAAGTATTTAAATCCTTTTTGTAATGCATGTCTGTATACTGTGTTGCCAGGTTTCCTCACTGGTCTCTGGAGTCAGTGGTCACCCAGGGGGAGATTAAACAGCGAATGTAATAGAACACGTTGTATTTTATCCTTACCAAAATAATAGCAGTAAACCAGCTCAGCTCTGGAGTGCTGAGTCAGGTCATATATTGTGCTCTAATGTGTTGTGTAACTCATGCTGAAGTTCTGCGTGGGGAGATCTGGGCTGCAGTAGACTTTCTTGTGTTGTTTTAGTGTTACAGTATATTTTGTGCTGTTGGACTTGTCTCAGGAGGTTATTTTAGACGTATTTTACTGAATTGTCAAGCAGATGGACTCTGTGAAGGGTCATGTGCTAACAATGTTAAGCCTCTTTCACTCTTGCACTCCTACAAGTGTGTGTGTGTTTCTGTATTCCATAGCTTCATTTGGGGAATACTGAATAAGAAAAAGACATTATCTTTCTCCATAAACTGTCGGAGAACACGACAGCTTGGAAGTATTTGTTTGTGTTTGATTAGTTAGCCTGCTTTCTTTTTGGTTTCTGTAGAAACATTAGTAAGATTCTAAAGACAGAGAAAGACATCACTAACAGAACATTGATATATCTGGGTGTTTTAAGCATGTTCTCAAACCTAAGACTTAGACCCTTAGAAAAATTTGCCATGGCAACTGCAAAAATATCACAGTTCAGTTATTGCTAATATAAACTTCGATTTAGTCATCACTGTGTTATAAATAATAAACTAAACAAAATGACAAAGATTCTTTAGGCTGGTCTCATATTAATTTTACTCTAGTAACAGTTGTAAAGAGCCCAGAATGTTCTTAAAAAACGACTAATATTGATTAATAATGATTTCAAATGATTGGATTAATGATTGGTTCCTTAATTAACTTCGTTGACCAATCCAGTTACAACTGATTACCAATCAAATGATCCGAAACTAATCTTTAGCTCTTTCCTCCAGAGAAACTCTTACAGATACCATACAGGGTATAATGTAGCTATAAAATATTCAACATCTAATGAAGTATGAATAAGTCATAGCGCATTTTATACGCCTTTTCTTTCTTCTCTAAATCTGTTCAAAATAGTGATTTCTGCTGATATTATGTTCCTCTTAACCCACCGCGGGAGATTACATCATCTGATGGCTGTAACTCAGAGGCTGTTGTCAGGTGGGCGATGCTGTAGTGTTTCTGGTGCTGAGAGGATTGTGGGTGTACTGTAGATTGATTAAACCGAGTGGTAAGATAACTGCCCAACTATGACCTAGTTAGCATCCTCACGTTAGAACGACCTACTGCTGTCTCTGGTTACTTACAGCCTGTATCTGTAGTCATGACTCAGGGTCCCTAGTCACACAAAAAACACACAGCTCTGGTGTTAAATGTCTGGGAAAACAAAATATTGCACTTACAAGTCTACATTACCCTCTCTCTCTCTCTCTCTCTCTCTCTCTCTCTCTCTCTCACTCCTTTAGCTAGTTGTCATGGTAATTCTCACTCTTGTTGCACAGAGAAGCAAAACACCCAGACTGAAACCCTCTCTTCATCCTGACAAGTTAACAAACTCCAGCAAACGTGTATAGACATTGTAATGCTATGAATTTTTAATGGTCAAGGACAAAGCGATTCAAACTGAGGCTTGTTTCTCTATCTTCAGAATTTATTGATATCTAGTTTCTTAGCATCTTGTAGATGAATACATACTAGACAAACTCTTATTAAAGATAGCAATAGCAAGCTCCCCTCCAACACATGAACGTGATGCAAATGCATTTGACAGGCAAGTAGGACATCCTATCATTGCACTCGGACCGGAAGCAATGATTGGACGGACATTTCACAGAAAAAATAACATATTTAAAAATCCATTTAGATTACTTAGTGATTGTATCAGGAGCTGAAGTTTCTGAAAAGAATCGCCTACCTACTAAATAAATGACTACATAAAACTACATTAAACTTGTGAAATATCAGGAGAGAGGGAGGGAGTGGAAAAGGTTGAGAATGAACTGACGCACAATGCATGTCACTCTCAGCTAATAAAAACAATGGAAATCTTGGCAGAGCCAGTCACTGATAGGCACTAACTTCAGGAACATTCAGTTACGAAACATTTACAGATAAAATGACGTCTAAACATCTGACGAAAACCCGACCGTCAGGAAATATGAAATACTTTCTAAAAATTAAACAAGGTGATTTGTCCTTCACTTCATGCGCTATACAAGCTCTTTAAAAATCCTGTTTTAATTCAGAGCGCCCTCTTCAGGCCACAATGAGTAAAGCATCATGCCACCTCAAATGCTTAATGTCACTAAATAAGAAATTCTGAACCTTTAGTTTATTTCTTAGTTAACTTTTTCACTTAGATAATGTTAAAGAAAATATTCAACAGAAATTGAGTAATTTTACAACGTTTTGACCCCAATGACAAATCAATGAAATAGATACAGACCACAAATATTACATTATTAAATATTCTTTATTTTTTTGCTCACCTATGTACATCCCATTCTACAGTTACAGTTTCCCACATTAACTCATATGAAAGCAAACAATAATAATAACATTTTATGACATTCATAAATGTTCTCACACATAAAGTTTGTGGGAATAAACCTGCGCTTACACAAAGTGCTGCTAAAGAAAAGTGCAGAAAAAATGCTGTAGATTTAAAGCACGTCACAGAGACGTGTTATTTTAAGACCAGCATAAAACAGAACAAATAAAAGACAATGAATTAAAATAAAAAGTACTGTAAGAAGAAAAGCACAAGCTAAATTTAGTGGAGGAAGATTTTGGACAATGAGGTTCAAGTGCTATTATGATTCTGTTGTTGAGGACTGTGTGCACACTGGCAGAAGTCTCAATGTCATAAACATCATAAACATCATAAACATCGGTGCGATGCTGGAGAAATATCAGTATCAGTGCTGAAGATACATTTGTGACGGAGCACACGTAAATAATCGGTTTGTTTTAATAAACGGTAACCTATTGCACGAAAACCAAAGAAAATGCAAGTCAGATTCTTTTGGTAAATAAATTCTCTCCGATCAAAAAACAGAACTATCAGTCTAATCACGACAAAACGTGACTTTGCAATGTTTCTCGGTTCAGTAAAGTGAAATTAGGGTTTTCAAAACGCCTCTTATATTCCTATTCAAATGCATTAAACAAATCTCGCTGTCTGAACGAAAGCATCTCATCCTATTTAAATACTCAGTAAACAGTGATTCTGATTCTGTATTTGATGCTGTAACAGCTATAACTTTGAAACATTCATTCTATATTCTTTACATCTGCAACACTTCACAACAAAACCTTTCTAAAGCTTGTTAAATATCATCTGCTACATGATTCTGGAAGATAGAATAACACATGCTCAAACACTATGACATCACAGATGATGCAACACTCACTGATGATGTCATAATCCACATCAAGATGTCATCTCTCTGCAGGCGAGTTGATTCACAGAATAGTGCAGGAATTAAACGCTATTAATAGTTTCAATACATCACACCAGCAAAAACATCAGACTGCTACTGTTTTATAATGAATCTGAATGCACACTTAACATCTGTATATATGCTATTGTTTTTGTTAAAACAGACCATGTTAGTGCGTTAACTGCTAACATAGTGCTAGTTTGCTACAGGTTATTGGTTAATGTGCATGTAAAGCATTATATTTAGTAAACCACTTGATTCTCCAAACCTCATCTCATCTCACAAGCTCTCCGCATCACTTCCTTCTATCTATTTTTTCATTCTTTTTCTTTTTAGCACTCGAGACCGATGCTGGCCAGCAGGAGCTCGAGGGCGCTGAGTTTCTGGTTGGCCTCCTCGATGGCGCTGTACGTCTGAACGTTACTGGCGATGTGGAAACGGATCTCGTCCACCAGAGGGATGGAATCTGTTTCCTGTCTGGCGGCCACATTCCCAGCATCCTCTCTGATCATATCTGCAAATTCAGGCCTCTCCACCAGCTGAAATAAACACGCATGAGCCCAATTAACATCTGACTTTCTTTTTAAGATAAATCACGGCTGAGCGTGTGCTGGTGTTGTTACCCTTGAACTGTTAGAGACAGAATCACGATGAATCAAAGAATCAACTTTTACACACCCGCTCGATGATCTTGGCCATAAATTCTGTGCACTGATCTTCTAAACGTGAGAGTCTGAAGAGTTTTGCCGTCTTCCACATGTGCAGGATGTTCTCCTCACTGAGCAGAGCAGCCAGAGTTCTGCCACACAGACGCTTCAGGCCGGGCAGCAGATACATATCAGCCACACACAGAACCTCATAAACGTTCTCATGAGACAGCTGGAACACAGTGAAAGAACCTTACTGTAATGTTCACAGTTAACTCGTTCACTAACTTAAAAAAAACTATTAAATGTTTTTAAATATCACATTTTACATGTCATATTAAACTGTATTTTTTAAAATAAATAATGGCAAAGTTTTCGTTAAGAGGTTTAGGGGAATCTATAGAGTTGCTGTAAACCACAGTCGCTGTGTGTGTGTGAGTATGTGTATGTATGTATGTATGTGTGTGTGTGTGTGTATGT
>JAZGTK010021874.1:0-10459 GCA_036877625.1 Ambastaia sidthimunki
GTCAGTAAAGCAAATTTCAATTGTGGATAAACAGACTGACCAGTATATGGTCTCCAGAGGAACGCACTGTCGCTCCAAACCATTGATTTGACTTGAACTCCATTTGTTGTCCAGTGGAACTCTTCCTGTCATCTGTTATAAGAAAGACAGAGGAAAAGAAAGAAGAAGAGCAAGAGAAATAACATTTATCAGACTGTCACTTATCACTTCAGGTCTACACCCATCACACCCTGCTTCCCCATCACTGGATCAAACTCTTCCTGAAAAAACAAACGACAAACATCAGCTTCAGTTGCTGTGCTAACATACACCACATTTCCTCCTCTTCATTATCAAACCATCTGAAGTTCAACCCAAGGTCATGAACACCAACAGCTGAATCTATTCCTGGCATGTCAGAAATCGCACAATACCTTTCCAGCTTTTCAGTCCAGCACAATGAACTTCTAGAGGCATTAATGACACCAGTTGTTCGTAAGGCAAGGGCTAGTTAGCCTGTAACGTTATATTTTAAGAGTTACATTGAAGAGATACATCTGGACTGTTCAGCTTAACTACAATTCAAATGTTTCAACTCAGAGAAAATTAGGTGGGATCAATAAGGTGGGAAAGTCAGTAATTAGGTTGCTGCATTCAAGCCATTTGTGAAATCAGATATTTGCACTTGGAATTAAAAAGGAATAAAAAACGATTTAAATGTGGATTTCCAATAAAACTTTGAGCTTCAGTTGTAATAGTACTGTGTGTGTGTGTGTGTGTGTGTGTGTGTCTACAAGCTCTGTGTCTACAGCTTTGTGCTGAATTGTTCATGGCTCTGTGCTTCATCCACACACCCACACACAGTTCAGCTGTCCGGGCTACTGAACTGGGAATTTCCCAGTGTTACACTGTCATACTGATGGTCAACAACACCCAGGTTTCACCAGAATTAAGCACTTAATTATTGCTAGGAGGGGTTGAAAGTACAGACGGCCAGTGGAAACACAGTTGTGTAACCATGTTGTAACAGTGCAGAATGAATGCTGTTCCATAAACAGTATTTTCCATCTCATGCTTTTGACAGTTTGCTTTAATGTAGACTGAGTGAACTCCTTAAACATTCAGCAGGTCAGCCAGCACACAGAACACTGTTACACAGCCACATCTTCTACTGTGAAACAAGCCAGGATACAGTTATGCATGTGAAGCAGAAGAATGTAACAGAAGAATGTTAAGCGTGCAAACGTAGTTGTTAAGAAACAAATATAAACACTGTTCTACTAATGTTTATATTGCACAGTGAAGAAAAATATCAGAAATCTCAAAACATTTTTAGTTTGGATTGCAGCTTGGATGTTTAAGTAAACAGAAAAAAAACAGGTTACCATATCATGTGTGCAGATGCTGATGATGGTGAAGTGTTTGTAGCTTGTTCTTACAGCAATAACTTGCAATATTATGTTTCAAAGGTCTTGGGTTCGAGACCCAGGGAACACACGGTTAAGTTGCTTTAGACAAAAGCATCATTTGTTTGCGAATTCCATTCAGTCTGATATTTTTTGTTATTTTGTCATAGAATTTCTTAAAGGATGAGAGACAGAGAGAAATTGTTCAGTTTTTGGTGAGAACTTCTAAACATGCTGAGATTATCCAAACAAAATCCAGCTTGGATAGATTTAGGCCAGACCAGTTTATAACTGCCACTGAATGCCAATGAAATCTGACACACACACACACACACACCTCATTGCAATAAAAAGCTCAATGCGGTCCTGTTAATGTTACTGAGAAGACAAACCCTACATGTTCTTGTGCTTTTGTGCCAAATTTTTCAATGAATATCAAACAAAAATCCACTTGAAATCTAGTGAGCAGTCCAACACAAGAATTTGCTTACAATCATGAGACCCCCTTATGTGCTCACACTGCTTTTAATTTTTTAATTTTAACTTAGTTTCATTGCAGACCACTGGCAGACATGTGCATTCAAAACAACATGTAACAATACATGTTACATGCCCTAGATGAGCTACGACATGATTTCATTCTTTCCCTCCTGTTAACATCTTTCCACCTATTGAAAATATATAGAGCAAGGTTAATACACAGCCCAAACAATCATTAAAAAAGCATTACAGATGGTCCAATAATAGACCTAAGAACAACATCTTTATATACAAAAGCTTTAGATGACAGCATGGAGGAGCACAAAATGCACTATGACAGCTGAAAACCCAGAGCCACGGCTTACCAGTGCTGTCAAACTCAATCTGTGTGCATGTGCCGCTTTTGTGCCAGGGACAACTGAAGACAGCTCCCCTCTCAGTGACTACTGAAGGGGTCTGATCTGATGTGTTTGCCCTGGGCGCTCCCACCAGAATGTTTAATCTGTAATCAGAAAAAAGAACTAATGGCTTTGTTTCATTTTTAATATTATCAGATGCAGGACTGAAGATCGTACATTATATATGTTATAAAATTAATTTACTATCATTAATAACACTTTATAAACATTCATAAACATCCATTAAATTATATTGGTCACACTTTTTTGTTTACATTTGCTAGTTCTTTATCTAACATGAACAAACTTTTAAACTATATTTTCAAAGCGTTTATTAATCTTTGTTAATGTTAGTTACTGTAAATACAATTATTGATTTTTATGTTCATGCTAGTTAATTGAGCATTAACTAATATTTAAAGATACAAGCTTGATTTTTAAAAATCTATTTGTAAATGTTGAAATTAACATTGGTTAAGAATAGTAAATGCTGTTTAAGTGCTGTTCATATTCACAAAGTTAATTAACTAATGTTAACAAATAGGACTAAAGTGTTAACAAATTTACTAGGTAAAGTAACTATTTTGCAAAAGACTATTCTTCCTCTTTTGCAACGTTGATTTTATCTTTGAGAGTTCAATAAACAGGCAATGGACACGTATGAAAATCTAGTAAGTTTGATTCACAAACGCATCTGACGCCAAAAGAAGATAAAGTCTCAATGTACTCACTGTTTGTTATCAGGATTGAAGAAAGCCACAGAAAACCCAAAATAACTCCCTGGAGGTCCAGTGAAAACGCTTGGCTTGCTAATGTCCAGATTAAAAGAAACTGCGCGTTTGAAGCAGAAAAAAGCCAGTAGGGCCAAAAGCCAACACCAGGTGAGATGTTTGTCCATGTTTTGTGTCTCAGACGTCTACAGTGTTAAAGAAAGCAGGAGATCTCGCTGTGTGTATGTGTGGATCAGTAGCGCAGATGATGGGCACTGACTCCACACTCCATAATAACACAAGATCAGTTTAAATCCCCGCAACACGCTACCAGATCCTCAGAAATCTCCGTTACATTACTGCATTCATCCGACTGCAAAAGGGATATTGGTTTCCAGGCTGTCCGATAAAATGTAAGGAAAAGTAGGACACTGGACTGATGTAGTTCAACTCAGATTGAGAGCAGCGGGACGTCCCACTGTACCGGAAATAAAAATAAACCCGCCCACTAAAACGTCACGGTGACGACATAAGGACTTCCGCAAACCTTTATCGGGTGGGCATCATGTGCATGACTTACATGGGCATGAGTGAACTGGTCATGGTTTTCCTATAAATGTTTCAAGGTCCCGTAAAGTTTAAAAGGCAAAGGAACTGTATACATATCTTACGATTTATATACGATGAGTGAAATAGTGCCACCATGTGTTAAGACAGGCAGAAGAAAAATAACACTTTCTCCTCTTTCGGGTAATACACACATAAAAACATGGCTTTGTTTTCCAACCAACAATGTGATACACCATAATGAAATAGTATGTATCATTATAAATAGACAATAGACGGGAACTAGAGCTGGTGCCTTTTTGTCGAGTCTTTGAGCCAAACTTTATCCTTAAGTTCCTGATAGCTGTGACAAATACAAACCTGCAACTTAGAGCCTGGGGATATTTTATTCATATATGGACTTGTCAGTAAATTATGGCTTTAAACAAACTGGTGAAGTATGCCTACAAGAATGCACTCAGTAAATGCCCCAGGGTCCCTCGTTGAGGTATAACAGACTGTATTATGCAGAAGCATTAACTGATTTTTGTTTGCCTTATCTGTAAAAACTCTAATTTGTTGAGAATAATAAAAACAATAACAGCCACAATAATACAGTGTTATATGCAATGTCACAATGTAATAGGCTTGAATAGCTTGTATTTCCAGGGGAAATAAAAGACACCAGTTCTTGTCAAAAGTCAATTTTGTTTTAGAGCTGTCTGGTCATGCATGTGGTGAAAGGGGTTTTGGGACCATGTGATACCTAAAGTGGCTAAATAATTGTTTGCTTACTGTACATCTAACAAACATACTAAAGGACTCCAACCTACATCTAATGGGGAAACTTTAAACCAAATGTGGAAAGGAATGAGGAGAACATTTCTTAGCCTTTTAAAAAAAAGTTACATATTTGCTGTGAAAATGACATCGTTTACATATTGTGATTTATTTGCAAATGTTGTGTTTCTCTAAAAGCCTTCTAAGTATTTTCAAAAGAAAACAGCCTTGACCAGTTTTTTAGAAAGCTCTGTTTATATCTCTGTCTGTGTTTTCTGAATAAATTCAGTATTGTTTGTGTAATAATATTTTATCCATATATATTTAATTCTGGCTCACAATGTTGTTATATGGGAAAACCATTTTTTCTTTAAAAAGGAAAGGTAATTGACTGTCCATGAAATTGTTATGCTAGACATTTTAATAGAAACCACTGCATTTTAGTTATTTTTAAATAATATAATCTGGAGGTCATTCTTTGAGTGCTTTGGGGGGTGCAGAATTCAAAATGTGTTGACACTGGCTTTGTACCAAACCATGTGACATTACTGGAAAGCGATGTTGTATTTCTTTAGCAAAAAGCTTTCTGAATACATGCACCTAGATCTTATAGTGACAAATGCTGCATCAATCCCTTATATTAGCACTAATGATGTGACTAATGATGATATATTAGCATTAATGCCTTACATCCTGGATAAGCAAACATGATAATAGTACATATCTGTAATGTACTAACAATCCTGTCAAGCATTTTAAGCTAATAATAATTTGAGTATAAACACTGGTCAGTTACAATTCATGAGGTTAGAGTGGCCCTACACTTTTCACTCAAGATTTAAAATACATTTCCATGCTTGATTTTATTTAAACTATAAAACCTATAGGGCCGAAAATGAACGCAGCATTCCTGATCCTAAAAGAAAAAAAGAAAATCGATCCTAAAATCCTAAAAGAAAATCGAACACTTTGTTTACCACAAACAAATACATAAAACACAAATGACAGGAAGTAATGTGTAATGTGCAGTGAGCCGTTGTTTAGTTCAGTGTGAATGATGCACTGATTCAGAGTGAACTGAAGAACTCATAGGGGTGTGATACCCTAAGGTGTATTTAGGGGTATGACTGTTCTGAATAATTTAAAATCAAAGGATAAATCCAGGTAACAAATCATAGTTCATAAGCTGTGATGTGAATGCTAAAGCCCTTTGATTTGTCCCAACCAAAGCTCCTTTATCAATAGAAAATGCATCAATACAATGTCACAGCGAACTCTCCCCATGCAAAATGTTTGATTTTGGTGATTTGTTTTACCCATTTTTACCAGGCAAATACTTTCTGTGATTAATCTATGGCAAAAATAATCTGAGTTACAATTTTTTTTAAAGTTAAAAGAGTTATAAGGGTTGTGGGTTGAGTATTATTCATTAATTACGATTGCATATATTCCTACATAAAATGTGCTATAAACTAGCAGCAATGTTTTTATTCAAAATATGTTGTAGGATTTTAGGCTGTGAGAACATAAGCATATATGGCTACATAAGCTACATTTATGTTTCAAACATACTCTAATTTCAAAGCCTTACAATTAGACATCAACTCAAAATCAGTATCCGATATTCTTTTATTTACAATTTCTTGTGGTGTGTTGGTTGGGATGGCATTTTAAAACAATTGAACAAAAGAACAGACACATTACTAGTTCATCTCATCAGCTCTTACATCACTTTCACTCTCCCAAAAGCACTTCAAACGTAATACAGCGATTTTACGTCTTTTCCACATATTCTATTGTAAGGCCAGATGCCACATATCTGGCAACCATTTTATGAGCCATAGGTTATCTGAGAGATTTCATCCTTCATGATTACTGAACACTTGAATCAGCATTACACTTGATCACCATTTGCATTCTGATCCTGATACAGGCATGCAGTTGGTTTCTTTAGACCTGAAATGATACTGAACCAATGCCTTTATATTCATTAAAGCAACATTTCACATCAGCAGAAACAAGGAAGAAACCGGATTCTGATGTGCTTGAACGCAAATGTTTTTCAAAGAAGAACATTTCATTTTATGCTGGATTATTTCAGTAGCATGACCTGACAAAGATGATCGTTTAATCAAATCTCATTTCAAAAGAAAATGCAGATGTGTGAAATCAAAAGCCTAATAAATAAAAATGCTCCCATTGTAGATTCGCATGGAATCAGATGGACCCAAATGAAAGAACATCAACCTGTGACTGTGCTTTTGGGGTAGATTGCAATAAAAAAATTTAAAGAAAAATACACAAAAGGGGGGAAAAAAAACAAGAAAATCATCAAATCTGAGCAAGAACAAGAGCCACATTTGCTCCTTTCTCTCCTGTAGTTTCCCAGGATGTCTCAGGGGACCAGGCTGCATACTGCAGGCAGAGCGGTTTCTGACATGGCAATTTTGGTGGTAATTATTGGTGAAAACATTGTCATTCACCTCAAGCCATGTGGAGTTCATGAATGATGCAACAGTCCCATTCGTTACTCATCCAGGTCCAGTGTGTTAAGCTCCTCCTCCAGTTCATCTAGGTCCTCCCCAGTGAAAAGGTTTTCGTCCACTGGCACCGCCTCCGACTCCTCGTTTTCCTCGTCGTCCTCCAGTGTTTCATCTTGGCTGTGTTTCCCGTTCTCCACAGCTCCACCGGAGGCCTCATTCAGTTTATTATCTGTAAAGTGAACAGACACGCAAGAGAGATAAATCACAGAAGACCTGCTTTTCTCTTTCATCACTGAATAAACATAGGAATAAACAAGGAGATATTATATGCTTTACACAACTGTCTTATAAAACACACTAACATAGTACCATCTCTGCTGGCCAGATTGTTTAAAAAAAATCAGATTAACAATGCTGGTGTGCACCAAAGAGTATATTATTCATATATTTATAGTCTTCAAATTTAAATAAGAAACAAACAGCAACAATAAAGCTCAACACATCATATAAAACCTACAACCCTTGTATGCCAGTCACTGTGCAAAACTAACTACACTAACTTTACAAATCTGCATATATCTGTATGTGTAGATGTGACTGGAATGATCAAATGAAACACAGGTCATATGATGGAAAACATTTAGACACCTCTCACCATCTGTGTCACTTGTGGAAGGAGCTTTGACAGAAAACCTGTCAGCTGATGCCACTGTTATACCCGCATGATCCACCTCCTTAGGGATAAATCTAGCAATGTCAATATCCTGAACGTTGTCCATGTCCTCAACCTGCACAGAAAGTCAAGTTAATGAGACTAAAACTGGGCGTGTTAAATCAAGAAAAATCTAAATATTATATGCATGAATCTAGAATATTAATCTAGAATAGACGGCACTGAATGTTATATGTGACCCATGCTGGCAAAATCAGTCACAATAAACAAAATTTATAAAATTACTTTAATATTTACTTTATTAAAAAAACCTTAAAGATTATTTGTTGGTATTGGACAAAAAAGGCGGTACACCTGTCTGAAGCACCAATCGTGGAGAAGAGAGAAACAAGGCAATTTATCATGGATTGTTAAAACAAAGGAAAGATTTAGGAACGTAGACCTCTCAGAAAGTATATGAATAAAGTTAATAACATATGTTTAACTGCTATTTGGAGAATTGGGATCACTAAAGGGGGTTTAAGGAATACATTTTTGTGACACATTGCGACTCCTTTTGCACGGTGACAACTGATGGTCGAAAACTTTATCTTGCTATTCTATCATACAAAATATATATTTTTAAATGTTTAGTCTATAAAGGGCATTGTTGCATTCTGGGTAAAAAGCTGGAGATCTTCTAACCTCATCTGAAAGTTCATCTTCATCATCACAGCTGTCATCGTTAGCATATTTAGTATCATCAGCCTCTTCATCATCATCGTCCACAAGCTCGGGCCGGAACTCGAACACTTCTCTTCCACTGACCTGCACCACAAGCCATGAAACAATCACACAATAATAGTGTAACACATTAAAAGTGCAACACAACAGCCACCAAAGCTTTGCTGTCACCTACTGGTAAGATCGTAGCATCACGGTCAAAAAAGCTTCTCATTGCATGCAACTTTCTAAACATACATTACTGTTGTGGTCAGCATTAAAACCAGTGGAACAATCAGACAAATCATCTTCACTTACCCCGAGAGCCTTGCCAGCTTTAAAGTCGGCTTTTTTTCTTTCCATGTCCTGCTCTATTTTAGCCAGTTTCTCCTGCCGTTTCCTTTTCTTCCAGGCTAAGAATGTTTCCAGAGTAATTCGAGTGACGTTTAATCCGAGGGCAGATCTCTATAATAACAACAGGTGTTCATTATAACAGTTCTGCAAAAGTCTTACAGTTTTATATTAATAGCGCCCTTACTTTGGCACCCACAGAGTAAGTTCTGTGATTTTTCCCCTCACCTCCGTCTCTATCAAGTCCTCAAGCGAGATCTCGTCCTCATTCTTCTCTTCCTTCTTCTTGTCCTTCTTCAGAACAAAGCCAACAGGAAGCGCGTGGCGGTACATACAGTTGTCACCTCCTCCCGGACAAACCCAAAACCAGCCGTATTTGTTGTTTTCAATAGCATCAAGGAAATGCTTACACACCTAAAAAAAAAAACACACACACACGATTATTAATCATACAATTTCTGATATTTTAGTCACATATCAAACATCATGTCACATCAATGCTAATGACAGAAATATTGTCGATCACTACATTTATTTACATTTGTTCCCGCTTTTAACAAATTCATCTGCGCAAAACTCACAATTTGTGTCTTTGCTTTCTTCTTTTCAGCTTCTCCGTGTTTCTTGTTCACAACTTCCTCAAGTTTCTTTTCATCCCAGTTTTCCATTGTGTCTGTAATTTCAAAATGAAGATAGCAGTTAAAAAACAGAATGTATTAATACTCACACATGGACATTATATTACTACAACTATTTAGAAACCCTTGCAAATTCAATACACCAATAAATGTGTTTATATACAGTGTTATGATAGACCAGTGAAACATATCGATATGTAATTGGCCAAGCAGAATATTAAGACAACGCTTGGTAATTAAAGAGTAATATTGGACCCACCTTTCTCAAGGTCTGTGTCTCTACCGTCCACATACACACTTCTCTTCTCACATTTTCTCTCCAAGCTGAGGTCATGGGAGAATTTACACTTATCACCTTTGGTACACTGGCCTTGCTTGAAGAAAGCACAAAGCACTGATTTGGGATCCACACCTGAAAAAGAACATCACATTAGTTTGATTTGTGAACTTCTTGATAATGTTGAACAATTATTTCACAGGGGAACAAAACAGTCTCAAGTCTAACAACCTTGCCTGCATGGCCGATTAACAAAGGTGTTGTACCGACAGCATTTATCAACAGTAATAATTATAAAGGGTGTAATAATAATTGATTCTTTTGCCACACACACACACACACACACACAGTTATGTTAGGTTATGCCTGTGAATGGTCAATATCCAGCATAGAAAAGGCAGAATCATTATTTGCATGAGGCCCACTTTAGTTGTAGACCTCTTTGTCTTGTCTCAGTAATTTTATGTGTTGTTTATGTGGGTAAAAAATGCAGTAAAGTTTTAAAAGAACGTTCTGCTCCTTATTGAATGCTGCACATCCGCCATCATTTTTTACCTTTGCTGACTTTCTGAGCCGCCACTACAGGCTTAAAGAGCTCGTTCAACTCCGACAGCTCCTTCTTCTTATCGTCCTTCTTTTTACCCTTTTCACCTTCAGCAGCAGCAATCTGTAAACAAACAAACAATACGCATCTAAGAAATCTGGGTTACTGGCCTGGGAATTCATATTTCAGATTAATAACTGCAACTTTGTAACTTTATATCAGACTAGTTTTCCAAACCGCCTCCTTACCTCAATAATATTAATAATTTGAGATGTCAGGGATGATTTTGTGGAAAGTTTCAGACTGCAGGTTAAACAATAAAATCAGTGCCTACCTGCCGTGCGTTCTGCTGCCCATATTTGACTTGCTGTGTGACAGTTTTGATGAACTTCTGTTGTTTAGCTCCTTTTTTATTTTTCAGACCAAAGGTTTTATCCTACAGAAAGAGACATATCAGAGGACAATGTTAACATGAGCTTATTTTAATACAGC
>JAZGTK010021875.1:0-10458 GCA_036877625.1 Ambastaia sidthimunki
TTACAGCAAACTAGAGCCAAACAGCTGCATGACAGAAGAACACAAACACAGGAAGTTGTGCAATAAAAGCGAAATGGCTAACCATTTCAAAACACGAAATGATAAAGCCTTGAATAATATGGGGCTGTTAGCAAAGCAGTAGCTGACAGTCAAATTCGTAATGCATAGCTATGTATGCCAATAAATGCTCAATTATCAACAATGTTTGTCACAATGTTGTGAAGTATAAACATTTAGTATGACTATGTTCCTTCTTTTGGTGTCTGCACAGAGGCCGTCAAAATAAATTTATTCTTCCTTCTCATCTTTTGAGATGGAAAAAAATGAGTGTTTAGTTAACATTGCTCTGTAATAAATTTGTGAATTAGAGCAGCATAATTTGCTGGGGCAGAATTCGCTGTTGAAACAGATGTTTTTTAAATAGTTTCACATTTTGTCTCCAGCTGCAGGAATGTGTTGTTTGTCATTGTTCCTAAAAAACGAGATGAATTCCATCTGTGGGACTTCATTGCACCGGATTGCATTATTGCTACTATTTCTGTCTAATAACTCTCTGTTGTTTACAACACAAAATATTCTTTCTGAAGAAACAAAGTTCTCGCAACCCCAGAATATGTGTTGCGGATCTGTGCTGTTTATTTGTTTACATGCGTATTATTGTCATGATACGCTTTGTCTTCCTGAGAAGGCTGCGTTTTCTTCTTGAAGAATCGCACCTTCATTTCTCACCGAGCGAGAAAAGTTTGGCCCTCCACAAAAAAAGTTCTTTGTGTTTTTCCTTTACACGCATGATCTTTGATTTCCGGCGATGTAAGATCAAAATTGCTGCTCACGCTCGCGCCGCCTTTCATGCGCCCCTCTGTATCTCAGCGTGAGAAAACAAAGAGCGGCGAGACGCAGACGAGCAGGAAATCTTAGCAGGCCTGCCACTCAAAACATCCTCCATCGCCAAACAACGGCATCTGCCTGCCACCACAAATACATTAGAAATCAATTATTTATGGAGCACAGTCAAGAACTCTTTAATCTTCTCTTTTTATCCAATTAAAATGCCTAACCGCTTTAAGCCTTTCGCAAAGCTTTTGAGCAACATCTTTGCTTTCTTATTTCTTCATTCCATCCTTATTTTTCCTTCTTTTTATTTTCTGTGGTTGCATATAAGAAATAATGGAGGCTTCTTAGGGACAGTGAGGACATGACAGAAAAACGTATAATGTGTAAATGAACTTCCACCCCTTCTAGTTACAAAGGAACTATTTGAAGTTTTAATATGAAAACTTGCCTTCCATTCCCAGAACAGGGGACACAGGGGAAAGCCAGCGCACTTTTGTGATCTTTCTGCCCAGTGTTATGGGGGTTTCAGAAGCAGTTGAACTGGATAAAGATGTAAAAACGCTGCCATTATTATGCAGGAATCTGGTTGCAGCTTTTCATCACAAAATATTTAATGCAGAACTACAGAATTAATAATGTCAGGCAGATTTGACATTTCTTCATTTTCCTATTCATTATTTAAAGCATTATAAATACCTTTGCAAAGTTAAACTTGGCCTTGTCAGATTTATTGTAATTTAGGGACCATACATGACAGTTTTACCTGATGATTGATTTATTTAACACATGCTCCTCCACAACTAAACTGCAAATATGTGTTATAAGCCGCATTTATACAGCAAATAGTGTTCTGTACAGTTGCAAAGTGACTAAGCTGATCTTTTTAAACCATAAGAAACGTGTTTTTTTCTGTTACGCTATTCAGACAGAGAGTGACAATGAGTTACTAGAGATGTTTACAGCTACAAATGAACCTGTTATTAAAGATTAATTCAGACCCATATTTACAGAGATAGTTGTTAACATGTGACCTGATCTCATGCTTCGTTGATTTACATATTTGTATATGACTGTGTGTGTTTGTGTTCCTGGAGAGCTTTTCTCCTGCAACTGCTTATGTATGATATGATAATATAATTGATGCAGGGTGGGTCCTGCTCCAAATGTCTTACCCGCCAACATGCAAACCCAGCTAAACAAAAATGTTGCTATATAAACATTTATGAAAAGTCCACCCTATCTTCCTTTTTGTTGCTATCAGCTTTCCTGTTTTGGAGAAAGACGGATGCTTGAGGAATATTCAGTTTCATGATTCCACATTGGCCTTTGAAGACCAGGGCTCAACAATAAAGGTTTGCCTGGGGCCTGGGCCAATGTGAAAGAGTTTCAGGTTATGAAGCAGTTATGATGTTACGCTTTAGGTGTATAATTTCAAGCTATTATTGAAAGCTTTTATTTATAAATTTATTAAAAATAATTGTAAGATTTTTTGTTGTTGAAAACATTTTGTTTTGCACATAAAAATATGTTCCCTAAAATAGAAAAATATTTCCAAAGAAATACTGCCAATAAAAATATTGGCACGACAAATACAGTCTTAAGTACTGGCCTGATTGTCCCAGCTGAAAAAAGTCCTTGTTGAGCCCTCAGAGGTATTTTGTTACACATGCACTTATTGTGAGGCCATGGTATTCTCACTCCACAGAGAGAAAAGAGGATTTCCGAATGGTTTCCTCCACACAGGCTTTGAGGGTGACCTGCTATTGTCGGTTAGCTGTATTTTACTCCCTCTCTTTCACCGTGCTCGTTTTTTTCACACACTTGTTTGGCTCAGAGGGACCTGTGATGTGGAGCTGCTCTCAGCTCCTGTTCCAGCCTCATCTGAAGTGATTACCTTTTCCTGGGATTCCTCCCACCCCCACAGGTCCCCTGGGGAGCCACTGCAGGCTGGCAGGCGGGCGGCTGCTCTTTATTTCTCTCTGCCTGCTCTGTGCTGTTTCTCAGCGGAGCGCTGCTGCAGGTAAAGCACAGCGGGGTTGGAGTGGAAATCATCTGGAGAATAGCATCAATGAACTACCTGCCAGCCCTCACATTAGTTTTAGTGACAGTTCAACACAGGGCACACAGTGCAAAGCTAAATGGCAATTAGGAATCAACAAGACATTTGCTTAATGCTGTCGTTTTGGATACAGGTTGGGTAGAGCATGGAAACTTAAGATCGGTTTATTTCCTACCATTAAAGTCCATGAAATCCATGAGGTTTTTTCTTTATTTTTAGTTTTGTGGCCATAGCGTACTACTAAAGAAAACAAACAGAATTTGCTTTTAAGAGATTATAAGGTATATAATTCTATGGAAAAATGTTGATTTTTTTTGTCCAATCAGAAGCTCTCTTTCATAAGAATGCCCCTCCCACTAGTACCACCTGCTTCTGACTAACAACAACAACAGTAGCAAATCATGGTTTATGGATGCGACAGAACTAAAACCTATATGCCGTATATTAAAGGGATGAGCCCTGACCGGATTTCCTGTTTCAATAGAAAGTGTCACACAGGAAAGACACGCAGGAAAGAAAATGTGTTTATCAAGCAACTTGCTGTAATGGGTTAGGCCTACGAAATCAATCATAAAGCTCTCTTATTTTCTTTTATTCATCAACTTGAAGTGAACAGATATCACCTTGTGTTATAGAGAGGAAAATTATCTCTGATTAAAAAACTTTGTTGAGAAGAGGTTCTCATATTCAGCTCAGCTTTGATATCTAATCTGAACAGCGGAAAAGTTCAGCGTTGTTTGTTGATGCTGCCGACAGCTTCAAGAGTGAAAGCGGGAGCACGTCTGATATTTCTCTGCCTTTCGTCTGTGACAAGCTTGAACTCCAGCTCTCATTGCAGACAGCGAGTCTATCATTTCTAAAAACAGGCTTAAATGAAGCACAAAAAGAATAAGAACAGAACTGAAGTTAAGTAAATTAATTCACAATATCTCACATTCTCTGTCTTTTTTTTTAAGATTGTATCTGTCTTCAGATGTGTAAAGCAAAACACCACAAGATACGGTTCCAAAAGCGTATTTCCTGATACTGCTAATTAAACTGCTAGCGTCATTAATTGGTTTGAAGATATCTTTGCATTGAATTACAGACATCTTAAGCTGAATTAAAGATAGCTTCTTCTCAATTACTGATATCCAAATGTCATGCCCCAAAATATGAAATAAGGATCTTTTTTGGTGCAATAGTAGATGCCCTGTAACACAAAGATTGTGTTCGTTTCACTTCCAAAGTTCCTTTTATCAGAAAAAGATTGTATGCGTGTCAATGTGCCAATGTGTTATTTAGTTCTATTCTTATCCTAGTGGAGATATTATATGTAGCTTGTAGAGGAGGGGTGGGTAAAGAGGTACATTGGAATTTGCTAGTGATTCATTTGAATGTAAATGAATGTATATTGATTGACCTTATTAAGGCCAGCTGATCACTTTGGCTTAACACTTAACACTTTGGCTTAATTCCCTGGTGATCGTATCAGCCTAACTTTAGAAATGGTTCCCATTTTCTGATTCTTATGACGTTGTCTCAAAAGTTCTTTTAAACACTAGACTAGACTTGCAGTTGGAGATCAGCTCTCAGTAAAGCAGATTACCTTATCACTGGGTGAACTACACAAAAAGTGTTGGTTTGATAGAACTACAGGAACCCTATTTATTAAAGATTATCTCTGAGCCTGTGAGTTGTAAGTGTTAGTATGCTTTGTAGCTTAGACATCTGATCTGATCTCCTGTGAAAAAATAGGAGCAAAAACATTGTGGTCAAGGTGTGTAGCACATGCCATGCATAGAATATCCATTTAACTGCTAGGTCAAAATCCAGCCCTGACTTTATTTATAATGACAGTGGTTTTAAAATACATCATGTATATGTGGCAAATGGCAATATATATATATCTTTATCTAATATATCTTTATCTACTCTTTGGCATCTTTTTATCACTATCTTATGTTTTTGCTATATGTGATACAAATATTTAAATGTTTAGTGTATGCAATTAGCAGGCAGCCTCTGTAAAATACAGTGCCAGACATGTTAACAATAAAACAACTTGCGTTGTTCACAAGTCTTTAATTTAGATGTTATGCCTCAAGTCGCAAACAAGCTTAAGTTGAGTCTCGGGATTGTTTCCATTGCTCAGCTGGCAGAGTGTGGTGCTTACAATGCCAACATCGCAGGTTACATTCCCAGGAAACACACAGACTAAAAAAATGTTCACCCAGTTGCACCAATAGCTGCTTTGGATAAAAGTGGCCACCAGATGTGTAAATGTAAGTCTCGGGTCAATTTGTACGTGACTTAAGTGTGATTCAGAGTTTATTTTTCTCTACAATTCTCAATTTTCTTCCCACAGGTCGGTGCGCAAGCTGCGGAGAGAACGTTGTGGGTGAGGGGACGGGTTGTACCGCAATGGACCAGGTGTTTCACGTGGACTGCTTCGCATGCATGACCTGTGGATCCAAGCTCAGAGGGAAGCCGTTTTATGCCGTGGAGAAGAAAGCTTACTGTGAACCCTGTTATATCGTGAGTGTGATTATGCCGTGCACACGCTTAGAGAGAGCGCTACAAATAATTACCCATCACTCCAACGTACTGGGCTGTACATTTTCTGTCATGCTCTATTTTCATCCATCCGCAAAACATTACATTTGGTGTTTGTCATTTTACATTGACATTTACATTGTGGCAGAAGCAGCGCTGCATTGTGAGTTTTGTGTCCTTACATTAAATAATTTCGTTTTTATTCAAATGTCAAAAAAACAATACACGACCATGCAATCTGGTCACCCAATTTAACTAACAATTTCCCTTGAATTCTTTGTGGGCTACACTTGAAAGCTGTAATTTCTCTCACAATCCTCACTAATGTCTTACTGTCATTGTTTTTTTGCAGTGTTTTAAAACTTTATGTTCCCTTCTTTACTTCACTTCTAAGTATCTATGTTTCTTCACTATTAGCATCCTTTACTATGGGAAAGTTTTAAAGCAGAGAAACTCAATAGGCCATGTACATTATTTGTCAGAGTAACGACAGAAATCATTGTGAATTATCCATCAATGTTTTTAAACTTTTGCAAATGACAGGAAGTGTTCACATCCTCTGCACACATTGACAGTTTTCTAAGGCCTATTTATCAAACACCCACAGTGGTAGCACATTAAGTGCAAGCCAGTACACACGCAACATCACATTTACATACCCTTACTTTCTCGACTACATGAACACAGTTGAACAGTCAACCTGTTAGTTTACCCTCCGCACCGCACGTTTTCACACACACATCCAAGAGGAAATATTTTAACGGCACTAGTTTGCATGCTCGTTGGAAGCTCTCGTTTCATTGCCTTCATATGAAGCTTCAGCTCTCATTAACTTCCTGTTCTGAGGACTTGTCTCAGATCTGCCAAGAGCATCTCGCTCTGTGTAAAATCTGGATTTACGTTCTCTCAGAACTGTTACCAAAACAGTCTGCCTTTCCATAATCATTCACCTGTTCCTGTCACACTCATCATTCTTCTGTGATGAGCTGTTTCACGCTAGTTAGCTCGCTAGTCAAATTCTTAAGTGGCATACAGATTAGACAAACAGTGGCCTCACATGCAAAGGACCAAGCGTCAGGTTTAACTTAATCTCTGACATCTGATAAGCATTCACACAGGCAAATCGCAATCGAGATGTAGCACAAGTATTAAAATCACATTCGAATGCCAGATAGGATTACTTTCCTATGTAGATTGGAAACCAAATCAGGACCTCTTTTCTCTCTCCCCACCATCCACCTTCCCTTTTTTGTGTCAGAAATAAACCTCTGTCGAAAATTTTCTTATTTCTTCAGGCAAACGGTAAGAGAAAGGGAAATTATTGACGATTACAGTAAAACATGAAAATTAACATTTCTTTGTGAGGTAGAAGTTGGGAGTTTCTTACAAAACTTTTTTTGACTTGCTTTCCCACATCCAAGAGTTGTGCAACGTCCAACAGTGCTGGCAGACATTAAGGGAATATTTTGAGAAACATATTTTTTCCATGTTGGTCATTATTACAAAATAATTTGATTTCATAATTAATGTTTTGAAAAACAGATATTTCTGTGTCAAAATCAAAAAGAGATTTAGAGTATTACATTCATTTACTCTGCATTCTTGTCCTCAGTAGTCCATCTGTTGGGTTAGAGAAGAAACACAAACATATATGAGATAAATACCAGAACCAAGTGCTAAAGGCTATTTTGCTAAAAGTATGTGGACACCGTGTTCTAATTAACAAGTTTGGCTATTCAAATAATTCCAGTCAAAACAAATCTTCATGCTAAAGCCTGCAATGAACTTCTAATTGTGTTAGAATTGTGTTTTTGCAACTTTGTGGAAAAAGTTTAGGGGGGATCTTTTCTATTCCAGCATGACAAATACCCCTGTGCACAAAACAGATCCTTCTAGAAATTATTTGAACTATTTGGATCACTGACTGTGAACTAAACCAGACCCCATCACCCAAACAACTCTCTGATGTTCTTATATCTAAATGGGATAAATCACTACATACATGTTCTAGTAAAAAGCCTAAAAAGAGGACAGGAAGCAGTTTGTCCCACTCAGCTGTCAATGACCAGACCTGGCCTATATCTACCATGCATCTTTATAATAAAGAGAGTAGATTCTGTACAACATACAGTATATCTTTTAAATTCTGTTAAAATGATCCACTTTACTAGGATGTTTGTGTTTGATTATGCCGGCTATCTAGCAGGTATACAACATAAACCACCTCACGATCAAAACTGATAAAAAAGTTATTTCTGTTTGATAGCTTCTGTGTGAATGATCTTTACTGTAAATCTAGGAAACGTACTGAAACCCAGAAAATCTATCCGCAACACCAAAAATAAGTATTAGCACACAAAGAAACCAGGACATTCCTCAAACTGCCTTTTATTTCATCATTGTTTCCCGTTCCTCTGGCACGTGTAGCCTACTTAAATTTCTGTTTTGACCGCTGCATTTCCCTGTTTCCCTTTTAAGAAACCACAGTATTACTGAGCCAACACTTTCTGGACTGGTGTTCTCCTTTTTAGACAATGAGACAATGCAAATTTCAAAGAAGTCAGAATATTATTGATATTGAGTCAGTTTTGTTTAACAAATAGTGGATAGTTCTTCTATTGACTGCCAGTCATTACTTCCAGATAAGTAGTAAATGCACTTCAATACACATGCAGTGCCAAAATGGTTCATATTGTTATACAGTATATCAATAAATCTTCAAAATGAATGAAAATGAAAATCTCTGCCTTAGAATTTCTCAATCATTTTGTAATGTTATGTACACCTATAGCCCTGTCATTAAGGCCCCTTTAAATAACTACTTCTTTAATGTCAACAAAAGATCCTATTGACTCATACTAGATATTATTTAACATTAATTCAATGGTCATTATTGTAATAACTAACTTTAAACTATAAATAATCAATACTGTTTGAAAAACACAAGACTTGCCAACAGCTTTCTCTACCTTTAATTAATTTTAATGAGCTTGTTTTAACAGTTCTATTATTACAGAGAATTACTTTCTCAGAGAAAGACCCAATTTTTATAAATGAATTCCAGATGGGACATTTAACAAAAGTCCCAAGTCGTTTGCACTCTTTGTATGGTGGAATTGAAATACCATGGAGCTAAACAAGTATGAAATCATTGGAAAATTTAATAAGAAGTTCAAACTTACAGGTAACATAAACCAACAGGTTTAACTAAGCAAAACAAACATCACAAAAACCTGCTTAAATCTGCTTGTCAATATCTGTCACATTTCTAGCATACTTTACATACATATTGTTTTCTGTCCTTTTTTGTGAAGTTTGGTTTTTCCACAAAGTTTTATTTTAGGTTTATTTTACATTTTTGTGCTTATAATAATCATATCTACATTTCAGATCAGTGGGTTGTTTCCACACACACCATGTTTTGTCTTTTCATTACACACACTTTGCAAAATGAACAACGGCTGGTCTACAAGACATAGCAGCCTCTGCTGTATCACAGTTAGTCTTTGGGAAATGCCAAGTTCCCCACATTCTAACCACTAGTCTAAACACTGAGGTTTCACTGCTGTTCTACGTTGCCTGTTGCACAAGAAAGACTGGAAAAGATCCAGGCTTTTCCAAGATGGCCATTAATGCAAAAACCACATTATTACCACCTTACAACTTTACAGCTTTTCAGTAAACCATGATCCACACTCACCAAATGTAACCTGGAGCATGTTTACAGCTAGCAGTTACACAGAGCAGAGTTTTAGCCGGCCACATCATTGAATATTTAATAGAGCAGAAACAAATTGGAAACAATACATCTTGAAAGTCTTCTTATTGGTGCTTATTTCAACACCACAGCAGTACAAATGTTTAGTTTCTGACCTTCTGCTGTTTTTTGGATATTAAGGTCACTTGATAAGCGATCTCCTAACTATGTTTAGTCCCTGTGGACAAAGCTGGTTCGTATGTTTATTTGGTTCATTTGTTGTATTCTGTACTTTAAAACCGAGCTACAAGACTACAAAGCAATAGTTAACCTTTGTCCCAAAAACAGCTTAGGACAATTATGTTTGTGTACCTCTTTAACAAATGCATCGAAGACTGTAGAATCAGTGAGTCTGGCCATTTCTTGAATCACTCCCACCACTCTCAGAAAGATTGTACTCGTCTTCCACTGGAAGTTTTCCAACTTGGATCCTTGTGCTGAAGAGGGCCGAGATAATTTAAGAACTTTATTTATGCATTTCATCAGCATAAATGTTCTTCTGGCACAAGATCAAAAGGATGGAAGAAATCTGAATTTTTTAATGAAAGTAATTTCTTCTTCTTTTCTCCTCATCCTCAGGGTCATACGTCTCTGTGCGATTTCAGAATAAGCGTGAGACTTCAGTCTCTATAGAGATGTGGCAGTCCCCTAGTGGGCTAGGGGAAAACTTCAAATGAGGCCAACAAGTCAGTCTAGGAATCTTTTAAGAAAGGAAAATGCACATTGTACATTATTTAGCAGTTTATTTACCGTATCTGCGGAGACTGGATAATAACATTCATATTTTTTTCATGGTTCTTACAGTATATAAACATCTCATTTACTGCTCTGTAGGTCTAAAGGAGCTTTATGTATGTAATGTCATTTACTTTCTACCAGAGAAATAGTTGCCTGTTTCTAATTTAATATCTTTATTTAACCTTTTGTTAAACTTGTCATCCCTTATTAAACATCTTAAGTTATTTTTTATAAATATCTTAAGTTTATTACTGTTATTCGGTGTGTTTTTAATACATATAATAAATGGAAGAATGAAAACACACAGAAATAAACAGTGTTTCACATCTGTGAGTAAAGGGAAGACAAATTTAATTTTGTTTAACAAATTAACCTGCTGAACTATGAGATATCGCTGATTATAATTTATCATAACGTTCAAAGCTTGGTTATCGGATTTTAGCTCTCCCTTGTAGGTTTTAAAAATTTGATTCATCTTGACTTCAAAAGTCATTTGAGCATCAAAAGATGTCTTGACTGTGTGTAACTTCATTCC